>PISX010002594.1:0-156524 GCA_004024625.1 Mellivora capensis | reverse complement strand
AGCTTCATATTAGGTGCTAAATGAAAGACAATACATTCTCAATTAAAATCTCAAATATATGTAATACTGAGTTTTCTATCAGTGTATTATGCTGCTTTTTATGTAAGGATACAAAACAATAGAAATTATTAATGGCAAAATTTTGTAACATAAAAACTATCACTAAAGCCTTTAAATAAAACTGTTCTATACCAGAAAATGTCTGATATTGTTTGAAAGGCATTCAATCCCGAGCACTTTCCTGGTATTTATAAATGATTTTTATCTGAAAGAAGAAATATGTTTCTTACAAGGCTTTTACAAAGAAAGTGGTAGATTTTTTTTATTGTTTTTAAACAATACTCAACTATTATATTGATCAAGTTACAGTGCATTTCAGAGCCCTGCATTTTGCCCAGGGTTTTTGACCATAAGAGCTCTGTAAATCAAGTTTTTATAATGTTTATCACCGAGGTCTGCAGTCTGAATTCAGGGAGGAATAAGAGAAAAAAGGAAGAATTGGAGAACAACTGAAAAAACATAGCTGTGCTACAATAACTCTATATTTAATATGGAATGAGTGATAATTACTCTGCCCAATCTGCCTGTTTTTGCAGATGAAATGGCAATTATTTAAGGAAAGGGAATATTACTGTACATTCTGATTTACTCATTATCTCCTCAATCCCTCTCAGCTTTTGTGACTTTGAGAAATCTAGAAAAATATGCTATTTGCATTGAATAATTACATCAAGGGTCTTGAACATTTAAGCATTGTTTTCTTTGAAAGTAAGAGGGCACGTCAAGCCAGACTGGTTATGGTGACTAATCCTAACAGTCCTGGGGCCTGGGCTGGCTGCCGGCGGCCCAAGACCTCTGCCACATGGTCATTATCATGGGCTGTCTGCTGGATGGCTCACCTCAGCTTCCCTCTGCTCCCCCAGAGCCCTTTACACTCAGTGATTAATGAACTGTAAAATAACAACCAGTCTTAGAGCAAGTCAGAATTCCTTCCCATGAATACTAAAGGAAATTCAGCTTCTTCCCTGACGTTGTCAAGATTTTATGGGCAAAACTATTTTTCTTTTTCTACCCTCTGGCTCTAATGACTGTTTTGTTACCAGTCAACCTAGGAATCGGATGTCAAGCCAGATACTCCAAGACTTCTCAAGTTCTGTAGTAACGCTAAGGTGCTGCTCTAGGTTTTCATCCATTTATTCTAAACTGCTCCAACCATGATGATTGCTGATTAGCTCTTTCAAAACTCCCATCTTGGGGCTGGACGTTGGCATTGGGGCCTTTGTGAAAGAGAAAGAAAGCAATGAAGCAAATATAATTTTAGAGCCAAGAGGAGGCTGACGTCCTAAAGCTTGCATAACTGAAATCAGAAATGCTCCACGTGCATAGCAATGCTTCTTCTAATAATAATATTGTTTTCTCTAAGAAGAGAAAATGCAACGACAGTGAGATCATAGCTAAGTTCAGGAAAAGAGAAAACAGAAAATCTAAGGAAAGAAAGATGAGCTCTGATTTAATGCCAGCACATCAATTTCTAGACTTCTCATCTAAACTGCATTTCCCAGCAAACCCTTCTTGCTTAAGAATCAAAATTCCAATTGATTTCAAAGATTATCATAGATACTGAGTATGAACAACTAAAAGCTGACTTTAGCTCTCCCTATACTTGGATTTAACAAACATTTTGTAATTAAGTTCTGGGGAACAAAATAAATTCATTTTCTTTTGAAGCCATGCTTTGTCAACCTCCTTTCTATCATAGAAAAATAGTAAAAGGTGAAGTAATACATAATGCCCAAGAATAAACCCTTCTAATTCCAGTGCTGGTATATAAAACTGCTTTGGCCAAAAACATATTTATTTTTTTATTTTGTATTACCCTTTATCGCTTTTGCAACATTCAAATTTCCATGTAGAGTTCTTGTTTCTTATATTTCAAGAATAAATATTTTAGTGTTCTTTGCCCTGGAAATCAAATTCAAAACTCCTCAAGCATCTTACATTAAAATTTATTTCTTTTCCTTCCAAGACTCATTCTTCCTTACCAATATCTATATTATAGATTATACATATAATTATATATGTAATATTTTTTTCTGAGATATGTGAATTCACATCATGACATATTAGGATACCTCAACACTTTAATAGAGCACAAACATTATTTTTGAGAATTTAGAACAAACATTAGTTACCCAGTAACCTTTAGTCGGTAATCTTGAGATACAGTAGCCAAAAGAAATTCTAAAAACTTAAGGCATCAGAAGATGTTTTAAAATGATTTCTAAATCATTTTAATGATTTAGAATTAAGTCATTTATATGATCCTAAATCATATAAAATACGCTTTGTTCAAACAGAATCTTTCCATTTTGTGCATATGAAAAGGTCTTTCCTGATGAAAGTTTAGGTTCAAATGCTCTTTGCTTGTAGCTTCAGAATTACGATTGTCTTCAATTTCTCAGTGCAGTGGAAACAGCGACCGGAAATGAATATGATTGTGAATTGACCTATTGAGTATCAGTACAGGTGTCTGGACTCTTAAATGAATGTTCATTGTTAAGATTCAAAATGACTAACAAAATAACAGAAAATGCTAGATTACTGAGTTTTCTCAAATCTATGTTTTCTTCACATAGATTATGGCCTTACTCTCATAGGAGTTCAGGTGCTCAGAAATACAGAACACAGGCCTAAAATGTCTTAAAAGATATCAAGTTTTTCACAACTGTTTCAAGAGATGAAACACGAGGTCAAAAGTTCTGCCCAACTTTTTCTTGTTGTTGTTGTTATTCCCGTTTTTCTTGGTTTTATCCATTCTCTGCATCTTTGTTAGAGAATGACGCTCCACAGGAAGGGCACCGAATAGCAGGAATACGCTGACGAATCAAGGAAATGTGGCCACGGGAGCAACCGTTCTCCTCATTGGTTGCATGGCACCATTGAGAAAGCACCCATTGGTTGGCTTTTTCTCTACCCGCGTACTTCTTGATATAGCCATCAACCCTTGGGTTCTATATATAGCCTAGGAATTACCTCTGCCAAAAGCAAGCTTCTGACAGACAAAAACAGAAAAACTACAAAAGAAATTCATTATGTTTCACCTTGTTGTTTACTTCAACATCCTTATTTGAAAACAAAATGAACCATATATAATATTTACTCAAAGGATTCATATTATCCATTAAGGATGTATCAAAGATTAACTTATTGCTATTAAATCATCAAGGTGTAAGATTTATACCCGTTAGTTCTGCAGATGGATGAATGAATATTTGAATGGGCCATCTAACAATATTTATTGATAATATGTTGGTTCACAGGAATTCTTCTGTGTGCTGAGCATAAAGTAGTATACAGGGAAAGAAACATCACCCAATCCCAAAGACTTTCTATGTAGAGGAAGGAGACAGAAAAGATACAACTTGACAGAGATGATAATTTCATAAATGTCCTGATTGACAATAGAACCTGATGCTGTAACACAGTGTCTAAGATAGGAAGGAAACAACTTAAGAGTGTTCAAGGAAGGATTTTCCAAGAAAGTATCATTTGAGTTGTTCACTTTGGGTATCAAGTTCCCTTCTATACCCGATAGCTTTAGGCGCAGGGAATCTGTGTTTCCTACCTGTGCATATCTCACAACACCTAGCAAATTGTCTGCTTGGAACAATTACTTATGAAGGGGACAGAAATGAGGAAGTGAAGTCAGTTCTCTATCCCATACTTTTCAGACAAATGAAGGAGAATGTGTACAACCAGGAGAGAAAAACTTGGAAGCACGTGGAGTCCTCTCCTTCCCATAACTAATAGGTTCATTAGGGAGAAGAACCTGAACCTGTTAGTCCCTGCCCTGATATTTCTTTCTAGCAGTGTTGCCTCAAGATACACACTTTCTCTGCTTTCAGAAAGCAGGTGCTGTCTCTGCCAAGGGGAGATGTCCGTATTTCTGACTGTACAGATTTTATTCTGAAGGAAAAAAAATGAGGCTTGATGGTAGACACATTATGAAACACATTTTCTATTTCAGCTTATTAATAATATGGCTGTGGGTTTTTTAAATCTGTCTCTCTCTTACTCTATCTTGAAAAAAAGCAAAACAAGACAAAACAAAACAGAACTCAAGACTGCTTGATGAATGAATGAAGGAGTGTATACCAAGTAGAGGTTGCTAACCCACCCTCCTATCTCAGCCTTATATCTGAGCTTATTAAAAGTCACTACTCTTGGAAGATTCAGGAAATAAAACAAGAATCTAAATCAGTATCCTCTTAGTAAAATTGCCTCACCTGGCAGCCAAGAGAGCTACAACAATGTGGGAAAGATATGTTGTGACTTTTTTCCTCCAAGCTAAAGACCTCTCAACTTCAAAGAATATAGGTCTGAGTGCTAAATATCTTTGCAACCAAGATTAATGAGAACTTATATCAGGAACAATGCTTTACATACAGAAAGAAGCAAGTTTCATGCATTACTAATCAGCCAAATCTCCTCATTTATTTCAATCCAGCTTTGTATGACTGAAGACTGATATTTTAGAAGCTAGGAATTTTAAATTCTCAAAACAGTGAAATAACCCTAAATATTTCATGATTAAATAATTGTTACATAGGAGACTAATATCTAATATTCTTTCACATAAACTAGAACTGATGTATAGCAGGTACTCCCCAGACCCTCTTGAGGTTCTATTTTTTTATTTTAATTTTATTTTTATTTTTAGAAGATTTTATTTATTTTCTTATTTATTTATTTATTTGAGAGAGTTTGAGAGAGACAGCACAAGCAAGGGAGAACGGTAGAGGGAGAGGGAGAAGCAGACTTTCCACAGAACAGGGAGCCCGATGCTGGAGTTGATCCCGGGACCCTGGGGTCATGACCCGAGCCAAAGGCAAATGCTTAACAACTGAACCACACACCTTGAGATTCTTGAGAAACCTGCTTCTGTACCTAACACTTTAACTCATTGAGAAAAGCTTATTAGATCTTTTAAGAAATAGTAATATTTTAATTGATTACATATGATAATTCATAATATCAATGCACCTGTTAGGGATAACGCTTCCAAGAAAATTCCCAGCATCCCACATATGTCTAAATAGTATATTTCTAAAATAAAGACCATGAGTCACACCCTAGAATCCTAGTTCTAAAGGATCTAAAGTTCTAATTCTTAGTTCCTAAATTCATCAGCAAAGAAAAATACAAGTGAGAATTACTTTTTGTTTTAAAAAGTGACATTCAAAGATTTTCTTCTAATTAAATCTAATTTAAAGATTTAATGGTTTCTGTATTATTTCTTTTCTAGAATGATCTTTTTCTAGACCATTCTAAAGTGGCCACTTCTTCTTCTACAATAAACACCAGATAAGGGGTGCCTGGGTGGCTCAGTGGTCTGCTTTCGGCTCGGGTCATGATCCCAGGGTCCTGGGATCGAGCCCCACATCAGGCTCTCTGCTCCGTGGAGAGCCTGCTTCCTCCTCTCTCTCCCTGCCTGCCTCTCTTGCCTACTTGTAATCTCTGTCAAATAAATAAGTAAAATCTTAAAAAAAAAAAAATCACCAGATGATTTCTGGGAAGCAGATTGTACCAGCATTATTCTGTTAGAATATGGCAATTGCCTAACAATTTTACTGTCACTGAAAAAAAATTTTTTAAATAACATCTTTGCTGCATACAATTAAACATCCTCTTATATCCAGCAGGACATTAATTTATATTTTTTTAAAGATTTTATTTATTTATTTGACAGACAGAGATCACAAGTGGACAGAGAGGCAGGCAGAGAGTGAGAGGAGGAAGCAGGCTCCCCGCTGAGCAGAGAGCCCGATGCGGGGCTCGACCCCAGGACTCTGGGATCATGATCTGAGCTAAAGGCAGAGGCTTTAACCCACTGAACCACCCAGGCGCCCCTAATTTAGATTTTAATTCAAATATTCCACCCCTTAAAAGTTTTTCAATTTCCTCTTCATGAATTCAACATTTTGACTTGAATACACCAGAAAGGAATCAAAGCTTAAGCCATTACGGTCAGTGCAGTTACAGTATTAGCCACCCAGGCACAGGCTCACCTGTTAACAATCTCCAACAATGTCTCAAATGGAAACACCCATCAATGAAGTTATTCCACTGAAGCCAGGCTTCCTCCGTGTTGATCTCACTATCTAGTCACATTTTTCACAAGTTATCATAAAGACAGTGTTGGCTAGCAGGAAGAAGCCCTAAGCTTCACTGAAACTAAAACTATCACAATCAGAGAGGCAATTTATAGCTGTCAGCCCCTTGGCATTGCATGCACACCAGACTGGACTAAAACATTACCTCTCTATGGGTCTCTCATAAATTTGCACATCACCACATGTTTGTATACAAATTCTTACCCATTCACAAATCTGTGAGTACCTAACACCTGGTTGAGTCTTGGCCTTAGAGGAAAGGGATATTTGGGAAGCTTTTGGTAAGAAAAAGTTAGTCCCGGGACGCCTGGGTGGCTCAGTTGGTTAAGCGGCTGCCTTTGGCTCAGGTCATGATCCCAGCGTCCTGGGATCGAGTCCCACATTGGGCTCCTTGCTCGGCAGGGAGCCTGCTTCTCCCTCTGCCTCTGCCTGCCACTCTGTCTGCCTGTGCTTGCTCTCTCTCTCTCTCCCTCTCTCTGACAAATAAATAAAAAAAAAAAAAAGAAAGAAAGAAAGAAAGAAAGAAAAAGTTAGGCCCAAATCTGTCACATTTAAGTGAATTTTCCAAAGGAGCACAATTCAGAACTGGGACTATATCCAAATCTCCCATCTATACTTTATGACATAATGATCTAGGTCCAGCTCACCCTCAGATACCTCCACACCAGAGCACAGCCGGACTCTGATGTGCAGTCTGATCTGCTCACGCATGGGCTTGCCCTCTTCTTCGCAATGGAGAGTCCCAAGATCATTGTGCTTTGATGCTCTTTTCTTTCCCTTTCCAAAGTCAACATGGCAAAAGCAGTTCTTCTGTTCTGCTAGTAACACCACTATCCTTTTTTTTCTTTCCAGACAATGATCTACTTTTCCACTCATGACCCACATAGTGAATGATGCATATCTTGAAAATATGAAAAAGAAGCTAATCCTCAGACTTAGTCTTTCAGACTTGTCTAAAAAATAATAATATGAAAATTCGGGCAATTACTCATGTCAATAATACAAGACAGATGTAGGATTTATTAAAAAATATGTAACACTAATTAAAATAGAGTAAATAAATATGTTTTATTTGGGAGAAACTGCGCGAGATACTTTTCCATTCTTCTGGTGTTCCCTTTCTCATGGAGGGGACTCTAATAGCGTAACATTTCTAGATTTTCTCTGTCCCATCACTTACTTCTCCCAAGGTGTAAATAATGACCTAAAACTATTGGTTATCTTGCAATGAAAAACTGGGAAGTTCAGTCACCTCTCCTTCTCTTTCTCCTTGGACCCAGGGTGTTTGCAGGTTATACATAATTGTTTTGTTTCTCTGTGCTCACATCCTAAGCATGGAGGCCTGGCCCCAAAGCCAGGGTTACCTGTGGCTAAGTCTATCTAAGTCTCTGGCTCTGTATTAAATATTCCACCTTCCTTTAGCTATAAGCCACCATCTGCAAAGTCAGTGTTATCAATAAAGCTGCTTTCCTCTTTTGTCTTATACCTCATTTGTTCAGAACTCAGGTAGCAAATTTATTTTTGTTTCCTAGGCTCCCCAAACCCTAGATTGTTTGAAGAACCACAACAAATTAAGTAAAATGTAATGATATCACCCACTAGAAGGGATAATTGAAAGATCATTACTATATGTTTGGAATAGTCAAATACCCATTCTTTTCTCATGTTGTTTCATTTTTTTTCCCTGACCTACCAGCGTATCACAAAAGCATTTAGCATAATATGGCAATTACCTGAATCACCTGCTCAAATATATAATAAGACATTAATATTTGCAAAAGTTAATTTTATTAACTACAGAGCAATAAGTTCATATGAAGTTATAGTCAAATGATAATTAATAGCTAACACTTTTGAATGCTCTGTGAAACTAATCCTGCTGAAGACATTATATCTTATTTAAACTTGAAAACAGCTCTATTAGGAGCACTATTATCATGTTAAAATTTCAGCATGGAAAATGTGTTGGAGGACATAGAGCTCTTTGAGGATTGAAAGCCACGTCTGTTTGCTCTCAAGGTCTGTGTGCTCTAAAATACTTGCTGTTCAAATCTCAACAATGTGCAAAAAAGCCCACATATTAATCAAGAACACAGCACTGCAAAACTCATAGATTTCATTAGAAACCCATTGTCTTTAAACAAAAGACTTGCCTAAAAGATAATGTGTAAAATGAAGATTCTTCGGTTTCAAGGAAGAGAGATACATTTCAGTAATTGGAGACACACCCTCAGGACACATGGGAAAGTAAGAACTAAAGGAAGCAGTCCCAGTTGCCATGTAGTCAAACCCCATGCAGAACTGAGATGCTGTTCAACGTTTTATAAAAACAAATTCAGCAGCACCTCAATGTACTGAAATATTTATGCCCTGACATAACTGTAACTCAACAGCTCCATTCATTTCTTTTTCTCTCTCCATGTGCTTCTTCTTCTTCCTCTTTTTTTTTTTTTTTTTTTTTTTTTTTGGTTAATTCCTATTCTGCTCCTAAGTGCCTTTAATCTTCTCCATGACTTCTGCTTTCTGTAGACATCAATTGCTTCATGGCTTTCATTACAGACGAGCCCAACTTAGATCATTGGCTTTCTGACTTGTGCAGAGTCGAGCTATCACAGGTTGATGAATTATTGTTTTCATGCTTTTGACTTCATCCTCCTCTAATGCTATATAACAAGCAATTTTCTTCCTGAAGCAGACTTTCTTTTGCTTATCCTGAAACCTCTTCTTTGATGTCTCATCATGTTTGATCCTAATTATTTCAAAGAAAGACAATGCCTTTGATGTTATCCTTACTTGCTTAAGAGGCATATAGATTTGCTCTAAGACACAGTGTGTCGCCATTTCATTTAAATTTTTTCTACTTTTGTGTCAGTCCACCAGTTTTTCATTGTGTTTTCTTTTAAGCATTATTGATGATGTTGCCAGGTGACTACGGTAGCATGAATTGGTATAAACATCTTGCACAGTGATACAGTTGTAAATATATGTTTTAGTTATTATTGCCATATAAAATTGAATTACAAATTGAGCCACTTTGGGTTTTTTTTTTCTCAGTAGACATATTCTTCACCATCACCTTAGTGATACATTTCACCTTCCTGTCCATAGAGACAGATGTTAACCATCCTATCACCTGCCCCTGACCACAGTAAGTGGCCCAGGAATGGATTCATGACCAAAACAAAAATCAATCAGAGCCCTTTGCCAGTAGGTTAACAGTTCCTCTTTAGAAAAATTCTCTAATAATGTGCTTCCAATGTTGTCCACTAACCACTATTTTTACCACAGGGAAAAAAACTTGTCTACCATAGAAGGAAACAGAATCAAGGAGAGATGAACAAAGAGAGACAAGCAAAAAGAGATGGGAAAGAGAGAGAGGAAAATTTCTGATTGAGGCCAAGCCCCAGTTCTTAATCCTTAACCCCCTCAGAAGTGCCTGAGCCCTGAAGTTGTTTCTTTATATTGTGAGTTACTCCAGTGCCTTTCCAATAAATCCTTTTTATTGCTTAAACTTATTTGTGTTAGGTTTCCTTCACTTGCACCTGAAAGCGCTATGATATAGCATCCTTCTTAGATGGTCACACATCTGTGCTCCCTAACACAGAAAACCCCGACTGTGTCTTTCAAATTCTATCTGGTAGAAACCATCTTTGTTTAACAGACTTCTCATTCAAGGCCACTTGAATGTGCCTCTAATTCACCAAGGGTAACAAAAATTCATCCTTTATCCCCCAACTACGGTTCCTATGTAACTTCCTATGCATTTCTTCATTATCCCTTCAATTTCTTACTTCCTATTCATTTTTTCTGGAATAGCAGTGCAGATTCTTTGTGCAAACCTGTGTATCTGATTTCCATCTCCTCTGTGTGCCACTCCCCACAATCATCTATTTAGATGTCATTTTGAGCAACACTGTACAACTTCAGATGAAATTTTAAAATCTGTACGCTAAGTCTAAACTTCTCAAGTTGAAATTCAAGGCTATTTTTGTGGCTTATCCCTGTCATTTCTACCTAAGCTCTCACTGTTCTCTTTCAGAAATCCCACAATGACCCACACAATATCTCCCAGTCACATATTTTTATTTCTAGCTCTGCACCATCCATTTTACCTGGGATGCCTTCCCTATTTTCATTTTATTTTCTAAGCTTTGTCAAGCTCTGTTTTTTCCTTGGAGAATGTGTCTGCCCAGAGGCAAGATAAACTAATCAAGAGGAATTGAAACTAAGTGTGCTGAGGGTGGAGAAAAACATTCAGATAAATATGTAAATCAATTTCCTATGGCAAACAAGTAGCTAATATATTCAAAGAAGGAAAACATTGTGGGAGGTGCCAGCAAGTCATAGGAGAAAACAATTGAATGAGCAACCATTAATTACACTTATAACCTCAAATGCAAATATAGATCATTGTGAAGGTCCCAATTAATGTGAGTTTTAAATTGTAAGGAAAAAATTAAAATCAATGTGTAGACTTTGTAGAGTTCTATGAAGAGAGGAATACAGTGTTAGAAGGACATACAGACCAACAGAGTGGCATAGTTTTATGTTCTCCTAGAAAACTAATATCTTAAGAGGTAAAGATTACTGAAGAACACCTAGAAGATATATATATATATATATATATATATATATATATATATATATATATAATGTGATTGGGACTCCAGGGTGGCTCAGTCTGCCTTTGGCTCAGGTCATGATCCCAGCATTCTGGGATCAAGTGTAGCTCCTTGCTCAGCGGGGAGCCTGCTTCCCCCTCTGCCTGCTGCTCCCCCTGCTTGGCTGACAAATAAATAAAATCTTTAAAAACAAATTAACAATCATTGAATGAGGACGATGAAACCTTAATACAAGTCTAGATACAAAAGACTAAGGAAAAAATAATGCAGGAATTTTATTTAGGAGCATAGATATAATAATCCTACATAAAATATTGTCAGAAAATGAAGCAAGGTATGTAAAAATAGCATAAAATTTTATTTATCTTACACATGAAAAGATTATTCTTTATTTGAAAATCCAACTAACTATGCTAACAGATAAGAGAAAAAAAGGGAATTGCAATTGATATGGGGAAAGGATTTGGGGAAAAAAAAAAAAAAAACTTTTGAAAACTAGACAAATAGCAACCTTCTTAACCTGTTAGAAAGTACCTGACCAAAAAACTACAGAAAACATGATTAAAAGTAAAACAGGAGAAGCATTTCCTTTAAAGTCACTAGAGGAGAAGAATCTCACCATTACCACTGTAACAGTTACCTACTGCTGTGAAACAACTGCCCCCAGAACTTTGTGCTGTATGAAAACAATGATTCACTGATTCTCATGATTCTGTGACTTGACTGGGCTCAGATGGGATGACTTGTATATTACACATAAGTCTCTCTGGGCCTGCTCATATTAGTTCGGGCTGAAGAATTCAAGATGGTCTCAGTCACACACCCAGTTCCTAACCTGGAATAGTTGGGTCCTCTCTCACTCTACTTGTATGCTTTTCTCCTCTAGGGCCTCTTTTCCTGGATAGGCTTTCATTCCCTAGACTCTCTGTGTGTGGCCTCTTCAGTGGGAATGCTCAGGCTCCTTTACACTGCATCTCAGGAATCTCAAGAGGGAAAACGCAGAAACTGCGTTCCTAAAGTACGGGCTTTTGACCTCACACAGCACAATCTCTGCAATGTTCTATAGCTTAGCAGAAGGTAAATACTAGGCCAGATTCAGTGCGGGAGGAGATTACATGAAGGTATGAGTATAGAGAAGAATTTGCTCACTGGGCATCATGTTGTATTAATCTGTCACAGCCACTTCATTTCAAGTTTTATTAGAGATTTTATCCATCGCACTAAAATGAGACTGAGGAAAAGCATGATAGAGATGATAATGATGAATATATTAAGGATTGGGAGGAAACTTATTTAATGATTATATAGTTGTATATACAGAAAATCTAAGAAAATGAAAAAAAAAGTAAGAACAAAACCATTATTGCCGATAATCTGAATATAAAATTAGTATGTGAAAATAATTTTTACATACCATAAACACAAACCTTTTAAACTGTTTTATTTTTTAATTATTTTAAAAGATATATACATTAGCAAAAATTCAACATAAAGTACATAAGAATATGCAACAAAGATGTTCAAGACCTATTCGAGAAAAATGACTGACATTTAAGAATGCCAAGTAAGTGGAGAGAGATTGCAAATGGAGGATTCCCAGTATCATAAAGCAGATAATGTTTCCAATATCAATCTGTAAATTTAATGAGATTTTAATGAAAATTATAAGATTTTCCATGAAACCTAATAAATTAATATTACAAATTAATGTTAAAGTGTGAAAAGCCAAGAACAGTCAAGACAAATATGAGAAGGAAGACGAACAAGAGTTGGGGTCTTGCCCTACTACATATCAAGACCTAATTAGAGATATTAATTAAGCCAATGTGCCATTGTTGTAGGGATATGTCATAGGGACAAATGAAAACAAACAGAATAGGGGCACCTGGGTGGCTTAGTGGGTTAAAGCCTCTGCCTTCGGCTCAGGTCATGATCTCAGGGTGCTGGGATCGAGCCCCGCATTGGGCTCTCTGCTCCACGGGGAGCCTGCTTCCCTCCTCTCTCTCTCTGCCTGCCTCTCTGCCTACTTGTGATCTCTGTCTGTCAAATAAATAAATAAATTCTTTAAAAAAAAAGATAAAAGAAAACAAACAGAATAGAAACATGCATTCATATCTTCAAAATTTACAAATGGTAGATGTGTGATTAGTAAGTAGTGGGGAAAGAATGTGTTATCTTGACACAATTATTCATTCATAGGAAAAAATACATAATTTTATTCCTAACACATAGTGCATAATAATATTGCTTTAAAACAGATTAAATATTTCATTGTGTAAAGTAAAACACTGAAATGTTTCTGATAAAAGACAGGAAAAATATTTTTTTAAAGATTTTATTTATTTATTTGACAGACAGAGATCACAAGTAGGCAGAGAGGCAGGCAGAGAGTGAGAGGAGGAAGCAGGCTCCCCACTGAGCAGAGAGCCTGATGCGGGGCTCGATCCCAGGACTCCGGGATCATGACCTGAGCCGAAGGCAGAGGCTTTAACTCACTGAGCCACCCAGGCACCCCAGGAAAAATATTTTTAAGACTCTGAGTAAACAGGAAGCAAAAAGCACAAGGAATAAAATAAAAGACAGATAAATTGGATTATATTAACAATTATAAGCTCCTGCATAGCCAAAGACACTGTAAGAAATAGAAATTATAAACAATAGCACAAAAGAAAGCAAATGCAATGAATCACCTGATAATGTATTATTATCAGAAAATATTTTAAGACCTTCAAATTAATAAGAAAATGAACATATGATAGAGAAATGAGCATACAATATGGACAGACAATAAAAGTGGGAAATCCAAAATGTCCAATAACCCAAATAAATGTGGGTTATTTAGATTTTTTAAAAATGACAAATGAAAATTCAAAATGATTTGGCAAATTTTAAGCTATCTAAAGATTACACAAGTTTTTAAGAGAGTAGGAACATTCACATCATGCTCGTAGAAGCATGAATTTGTGCAATTTCTTTGGAGAGTAATTTAACAATATAAACTGAAACCTTCACACATTTACTCTTGGACCATATAGACAAGAATAGTTCTTCAGCATTGTTTATAATTGCAGAAAAATGGGGTCCAACTCATCAAAGCAGAAGCATGAATACTTTTGGAATACCCATATAATGGGAGAGCAGATAGCTAAAATTGATAAAATAGAGCTATCTTATAAACACAGATAAATCTCACAAATACAATGTTGAGAGGGAAAAAACAAAGTAAATTGCTTGAGGGCTGTATAATTTGATACCAATTATCTAAAATTATAAAGTATTCAAATCAACCAAAATAATGCTTATGTATGTTTAATGTCTAGTAAAACTATCTTTATATAATTTTGATTAAAAAAATTCAACACAGTAGTTAATTCAATTTCAAAAATATCTGTAATGTTTTATTTCATAATCTTGGTGGTAAGCCTATGGATGTTCATATTATCCATGCTTTTGTGTACATGCCCTTGAAATATTATAAAAGTTAAAAAAATAGAATTAGGAGCACCTGGGTGGCTCAGATGGTTAAACATCTGCCTTTGACTCAGGTCATAATCTCCAGGTCCTGGGATAGTGCCCCAGAGTCCCTCGTGGGGCTGGCTCCCTGCTCGGCTGGGAGTTTCCTTCTTCTTCTCCCTCTGTCCCTCCCCCTGCTTGTGCTCGTTCTGTCTCTCTCACAAATGAATAAATTAAAACATCTTTTAAAAAACAGAATTATAGAGACTGGGAATGATGCAGGAAATTTGAAATTTGGCAAATGATGATCTCCTATTTTAAAAAAGAAAACAGGGACAGATTTTCCATTCATCTTTCAACAAACATTTGTTGTAATTGCACTGTGTGCCAGGCACAGTACTAGGCTCTAGAAAAAACAGCAGTGAAAAGAAAGATGCCTTCAATGCTTACATGGTATCTATAATCGGAGTATTACATAACCTACAGACAGGATTTCTGTGGTTCTGACTCAAAAATTTTCTAACTCATGGTTAAAGTTCTGGTGGCTTATAATAAAACAGAACAAGTCACACCAGGCTAACTTTATTTATTTAAGGCTAACTTCATTTATTTCTTTTAAGGGATCCCATTTTTTTTTAATACTGTAAAACTCAGGTCTCTACTTTGATCTATTAACATATTGTTGTTTTGCTTGTTTTTTAATGGCTTGGGCAACATTATAGATGATATGTTAATTTCATTTTTCCACATAAAATTTGGAGAAATAAAAAATGTTAATATGAAAATACCATTATACCAAATAAACCAAAATCATGTCAAAATTCTTTATTTTTTTCCTCCCAAAACCACACAGCTTGTCATAAATTTACAAATACTCTCACGGCATAAATATTTATAAAATCACTCTCTGAAATTCATGGTTATCAATTGCAGTGGTTTGACGGGCTTATCCCAACTAGTCATGAGCGACATTGAAAGTTATATGCTTACAACTAATGATAGACTACAAGTTTTCAAATGATTTTCTTTTTAAAAGAGCATAGAGAGTAGATACCACATAGTATCTCAGCAAAGAATATATTAATCACTGTTACTTTAGGATACATTATATATCATCACCACTTTCATTTTGCTTGGCTTTTGATCATACAACTTATTAAGAAAAATTTTGCAAAGGAGAGAATTGACCCTTTTAGTTACCAAGATTAAATGAAAAGAAAAGATCCATCAGAGCAGAACATTTTGGCAATGCGTAAAACATCAGCACACGAAGGAACACTTCAGACACCCAAACAGGATTTGAATGCAGGCCGTCTAAACTCCATAGTCTACACTCTACATCCACGGTGTACAGCTGATCTGTTGTACAGCTCCACCCACCCGGAACTTAAGCAGGTAGGAGAATCACTCGGAAGACTTGTTAAAATGCAATGCAGCCCACCTCTGGAGATTCTAGAGGTCAGATAATTTGCATTTCTAAAAAGTTTCCAGGTGGTTCAGAAATTACTGACCCTTAGTCTATTGTTTATTAGCTTGTTGTCTTTAAAGCAAGAGAAAGTTTACCAGCCTAGCACAATAAATTATAGCCTCACTTCACAACAGCAAGATGGAATAAACCCCTTTCAATCTTATGATTACCGGAAGACCTTTCCCACAACAATGTGCTTTATAGCTCAAAGACAACAAAAGCATGGTTTACATAATAATTTAAAAAGCATGTTTTGCCTGTCAAAATGCAGAGAAAAGGCATACATACTAGGAAGCATTTTCTTATGATCCTTCTACAGGGAAAATGAGGGTGACAAGACAGTAAGCATCCAAGCTTCTGGAATCTGTTGGGCTTAAGGGCTAAACTGTCCACTATCTGCTTACAGGTATAAACTCAAGAGCTAGTATTTCAGCCAAAACTGACTTCAGCTCAGGAAACAAAATGGGCATTTTTACATTAAAGCTTCTCATACCCAATTTGGTTTCTAAAAGAGGAAGCTAATTTGAGGGAAACATGCAAATCTTCGCTCCAGAGATAGAGTGGGGAGGTTGCCTAGAACAAAGCCTGAGCATTACATTAGTTGGGTTCTCCGGGGCCCAGCCTATCTGCAGAAAGACAGCTGCTTGAAGTTATACACCAATTAAAGATTTCACAGGCTTAAATTACTTTCTTTTACAAGAACATTCAACTTGTGTACTTAGAAAGTAAATCAGTGGAATATTCTGTTTAAGAGGGAAAAAAGCACATACTGTGAGCTTTTTACCATCAGAATTAAATATTGGGGGAAATAACTCTCTCTCTTGGGACACCTGGGTGGCTCAGTGGGTTAAAGCCTCTGCCTTCGGCTCAGGTCATGATCTCGGGGTCGTGGGATCGAGCCCCTGTATCGGGCTCTCTGCTCGGCAGGGAGCCTGCTTCCTCCTCTCTCTCTGCCTGCCTCTCTGCCTACTTGTGATCTCTGTCTGTCAAATAAATAAATAAAATCTTTTAAAAAAATAACTCTCTCTCTCTTTTTTAAAGATTTTATTTATTTATTTATTTATTTATTTATTTGAGAGAGAGAGAGAGAGAGAGTGTGTGTGTGTGTGTGTGTGTGTGTGTGTGTGTACCCACACAAATGCGGGGAGGAGAGGCACAGTGAGAGGAGAAGCAGACTCTCTACTGTGCAAGGAGCCCAATGAGGGACTCCATCCCAGGACACTGAGATCATGACCTGAGCCAAAGGCAGACGCTTAACCCACTGAGCCACCCAGGTGCCCGTGGGAGGAAATAATTTTCAAATATAGTAGCAATATAGTTTGGCTATGAAACTTCTTCAAGTGTCTGCTGGATAAGTCCGAAAATGACTAATTTGTCAGCCTTCCTGCAGTAAAGTACGCTGCTTGAAAACCTGAAGTTTCAGGTCTTAAAGATGTAATTTGCTGGTATGTTTTATCTTTACTGCCATGTCTTGGCACATAGCGATTTCTTGAGAAGTTAAAAAGTTTGTTCGTAAATATTGCCACTTCTGTGTTGAGAAAGAACTTTTGAACCCCTGTTTCCCATATTTTCAGGAACAGTGAAAAACAATATTTTTTGAGGTTTTTGCTCATTAGAAACAAACATAAATGGGGTGTGGAGAAAAATGGATAAGCATTAATTCATTCCAGTTCATGCTGTATTTCCTGTGTGTGTTATTAAAATGTTTTTGTTAGCTCTTAAACCTGAAGTTCTTGCTTTGGGGAACGAAATGTAGGCATATACAAAATGCTCATAATTATGTTAATATTGATCAATATGAATGCATACCTTACAAGAAACCTATAAAAAATTAATGCTAATGGTAAAAGGAGCACAATGCAGATATCTAAAGACCCTGAGTCAAGAGAGTCTCTCCACTGAATTCCTTAGACAATTCAGAATGTACCCAGATGATTCCTTTCATAACCTAGTGACAAGCCCATGAGATGCTGTAATTCTACTATGTTAAATCAGTTTTAATTTGTCCCTTGTTACTAAGCATGTAAGCACTATCAGGAGAGGAGAAAATGCCTATTTAGAAATTATTTGTGCTGACTACCATGTCTTAATTGTCTTTAAACTGCTCTGCTGAAAGATTCATTTTGAAATAAATATAATGATACAGGTTTACATCTGGGAGTCCAGTAAATATTTGTTTTGAGGAGCCTGCAATATCCAGGACAGATTCTTTGGAGAGTCCATAGAAGAGCTTTTATCCAAGAGAAGAAAGATTAGAGGTAGATTTTGAGGGCCTCCTTGAGCCCATGTAGCTATTTTAAATCATGGCCAAAAAAAAAAAAAAAAAAAAAACACCAGCCACACTCCTATATTCAGTCAGTTTCAGAAATTATTTATATGCATTTTTCTTGCATAAGCACTAGAGAAGAGAATTGTAAGAAGTATCCGGTGGAGTTAAACAAGGGCATCTTCCCTGGCAAGGAGGGAAAGTTTTTCTGAGGAGCTTTTAACCTATGTTCTTCCAAGTTAATACAAATCAGCTAAGGGAGGGACAAGTGGAAAGGAAAAGCATGATCCAGCCATAAAGAAGTCTGGGTGTGAAAACCATGATGAAAGAAGTAGAGAGAGCTTGAGAAACAGAGTAACAGTCGATGAAGGTGGAGAGAGCAAGGGAAAAGGAAAGCCTGACATGAGGCTGGGAGGGTCCAGACCGAGAAGGCGTGGTTACTGACATGATGGAGCTCCCACCTACTCTAAGAGTGATGGGGGATTCCTGAGGGTTTTAAGCAAGAAGAGGTCATGACAGTATTCACCTCTTTCAGAAAACCTCTCTTTGGGCTGTGTGGAGAATTGATTGTTGAGTAAGAGGGGAGGCAGAGGGACCATGAAGGAGATTTCCTTAGTCCAGGAAAATGAGGGCCGTCTGCACCAACTGGGTGGGAGTGGAGATAGATAAAATGCTTATTTATAGAGGAAAATAGATGAAATTAAAGAATAAGGAAAAAGGAGGTCTCAAATATGAGTCCCATATTTCTGGCTTAAGAAATGGTAAGATAGGAGAAGCAGTAACCTGAACAAAGAATGGGGTTTATGCATTCATTTGGAAAATATTTATTGAATACTTGCTACATGCCAAGTACCATTCTAGATGCTTGAACAAAGAGCCACTGTATCAGCATTGTAATAATGTCAGATATTCATTGAGGTTTTAATCTGTCCTAAGTACTATAATACATATATATTCACCTCACATTTAGTGTTATATAATAAGAACTATTTTCTCCATTTTGCAGGTGAGAAAAGTGAGGCATAAAATGTTTAAGAAACACATAGTAATTAGTAAATTCAGACCCGAAACTAGGCAAACTGGCTCTAGGGTTGATTATTTTATTTTTATTTATTTATTTTTTTAAGATTTACTTATTTATTTGAGAGAGACAGAGAGAGAGAAAGAGCATGAGAGTGGGGGGTGGGGACAGCGGGAGAGGAGCAGAGTCCCCACTGAGAGTGGGGCTTCACTCCCGAAACCCGAGTTCACGACCTGAGCAGAAACCAAGAGTCACAGGGCAGCTGAGCCCCCCAGGTGCCCACAGAGTGGGTGATTATAAACACTGTGCTGTACTACAGAACAGAAGCTATCATTGCACAAGTGTGGACTGAGCCACGAGGTGCAGCAAACGCCTTCCTGTGCTCTCCAGGTCTAGGTCAAACAGGAAGGGTTAATAAATGTTACAGTTGACACACATATGGAGACACAATTGCCTCGTCTCCCAACTGCAGGGGTTTCATCATGCAAACATGTAACTTTTACAAAGTCAAATATATGTGATGGACACCAAAAGGGAGAGAAGAAAGCAATAACAAATTCAACAGTGTGGAGGTTCTCTGCGGCCACTCCAGTCAATGGAGGTTATCCCTGGGATCAGCATAAAGTGGAAAAGGTGATCTCCTGTAAATTTAGTTAGTTCCTGATTGCCTCCCCAAAACATGCACTTCTCCCAGCGGTGAATGTGACTCTTGTGTTAAGGCTCACGCTCCACCACCCCCTCAAACAGAAGTACTTTATCAGGTATGCATATGGAAGAACTAAGGCAGCTTGCATCGTTCCATACTAAGATATCACATATTGCCAATGTGACACCTTCTAAAGGGACGTTGTGCTAGATTGTGTTGTTGATCCCATTTGTGCTGAAGATTTTATTTTTATTCTCTGTTCTCTGCAACTCCCAGTAATAGCATCATACACCCCTACTCAGTGCACGTGACTTGAAATGTCTTTCCCGGTGAAAGCAATACACTTCCCACTGTCATCATTTTCAGCCTCAGCCTTGTCACTTGCCTTGGACAGTGGGACATAAGCAGAGGTGAAACTTTTCATACCTGAACTTGAGAGCCATCAAATGGTTTCCCCTTGGCTCTTTTCTCCCCTACCACAAATATAGTATGTACCAGAAAAGGACTGACTGTTCCTACAGTCTGGATCTCAGAATGAAGAAAACTTTTGGAATCAACTGGCAAGTAAATCTAGCCAACATCTAACATGAAAAAGAAATGGATCTTTGTGTTTAAACTTCTAAAACTGGGGGCCATTTAATTATTGTAGGATAACATAGTCTAAACTGACACAAAAATCCAAAATGACTTCTGCCTGAATTTGAATGTATGAGAATTTCATTTTAAATTCACCTTTAGAAGCTATCCCACATTAAAATGCAACTCCAGGTAATTTTAGGGAGTTTCTACTCACCCCTCCTAACTACAGGGCTCAGATCTTATAACTGAGGTCATAACTGAGGTCATTAATAGAAGACCTACGAGCAGGGCAGTTTCAACCCCAAAATGACAAACTTTGTTTTTGGTTCCTCCAACGAAAGCTGCAGATCTTCAAAGGGGCTGGCCCTGGATGCCCATTTGGACTACTGGCTCCAGTAACTTGTGCTGAACTTTTCCCACTCTGGTCTTCTGCCAGTAGGATTAACAGCTTTAGAAATTCACTGCAAAAGCTTTTCTGAGGGAAGAGGAATAGCAGTAATGACAAATACATACCCATGTTTCTTGTCCATTTGTTCTCCCTGATCTCAGTTCAAGATGAATATCTCCTTTCTACATTACAGACAGATGGCTGGCTGGCTGCCACATTCCTTAGACTGGAAACCTGATTTTGCCTTTTTTCAGAGGTAATGAATGTTTTCTTTATAAAGTCTGTGCTAATTCACCAGGTACACCTTCATCAACTCAAGGTCTTATATAAACTCCTGGGTTTTGCTGAATTTTAGTCTTAGTATCAACTAACTTCAATCCTTGTCAGTAATTGAATCTTTCACTGTCTCTCTGTCTCTGTCTCTCTCTCATATACACACACACACACACACACACACACACAAATCCACAGGCCATCGATCACTATTTCTGAATGTTTTCTTCTATACTTAATATCTGGCAATGACAAAATGTAGAAGTGCCATTAACACAACACACCTGAGAGACAAGTTCTACACAAAGTCAGGATGAATAACTTGAGATGAGAAGAGAAAGACAGAGGAGAGATCCTGGAAATTTTCCCCTGATGATATATAACTTAGTAAACAAGATGGCAGTAAAATGACAATAAGGTCCCTTGATGGGCTTGAGCACCAGTTATGCCCCTAGCCCTTGATTTTTTTCCCCATACACAAAGTCACATAAAGAAACGGTCATATAGGTTTACCTAGGGAAGGAGGGAATGTGCCCTAGTAGTACCAATAGTTTGAAATTAAACAAGAAGTTCTAAGGAAATAAGCCCATATGAAATTATCATTTTGACTTGAGCTGTGACAAAAAGATTTCTGATCACTGCCTTTCTGGACATTAAGTGGAAAGAAAGTGATTCTTTCCCTTAGCATTCTTCTCAGGCTTTGTATGCCAATCTTGCTTATGAGCTATGTTTTTGCCTTAAAATTTAAACACCCTTTTCCTCCCACCCACCAGATAGAATGCCAAGTGCTGTTCTCTAATCAGCTATTGATTTGGTGCCATCTGCTACCTAAGAAGCACGATTTCAAGAAAAGCAATGATGTGGCATCTTTTAGCTTAAATTGTTCTAGTCAACCTCTACTTCCAAAGACATAAACCTGTTTATTCCCTGTCTGCCACCCTGATTTGTTTATGACTTCTCATTATTTATAATTTGTATCTAAATGAATTTGTAAAATATAATGGAAATTTGCATTTGAGTGGATAGGTTGCACAGAAGGCTTTTAAATCATTATTTCCTTCAGTCAGGAGGTTTTCATGGGCATGCCAGTCTCCCACATGAGCTTCCTAATAAACATCATTTCCTATAAGATTTCTCCACTTACTTCTGGCATTGCTAATTCTTATACTTCTCCCTCTTTGGGGTAAAAAAAAAAAAATCAGTGAAGGAAATCTATACCATTCTTCAGTTTCAATATCACTATTTATTAAAAATACTGTAGTACGAAAGGATATTCTTTAACTGCTGGTTAAAATAGAAGTTTGATATGATGCCATCGTAGAAATCATAATTACACTCATTTTACCCATGTAGCAGTGAATGAACTAAACATCTCTATTATTTCACATGATACAATTTCTAATTTCCTAAATCTTTGGCCTTTTCCTTCTTTGTTTACCTAACCATCTATTTACTTTACAAAATACATTTTCTTTAGTTATGTTCCCTTTGTTTTCAAGAAACAGATATACCTTAAGCCAAAACGAAGAAAAAGTGAGGTTATTATTTATAACCATAAACATTGTGATTTATTGGATGCTCAGAAATAGAAACCAAAGTACCATTATATCTAACTGAGACCATGACAAAAAGTCATGGGTTAAGAGGACTGTCTCTTTCTCTCGGGTCATAGTGTCTACAACACATATATATTGAATAACTTCTATGTGCCAGGCACAGTCTAAGCAACAGAAATGAGAAATTAGACATTAGCCAATTATTTAAAATACTTTATAAAAATAGAAAAACTGTACAGAGTAGAAATAGCAGATATGCAGAGCTCAGATAAGATTAAGAGTATAGTAAAGTCTTCTTAGAAGTGAAGCTGAGCACTGGATATTACATACAACTAATGAATCATTGAACACTACATCAAAAACTAATTATGGGGGCGCCTGGGTGGCTCAGTGGGTTAAAGCTTCTGCCTTTGGCTCAGGTCATGATCCCAGGGTCCTGGGATAAAGCCTCGAATCGGGCTCTCTGCTCAGCGGGTAGCCTGCTTCCTCCTCTCTCTCTGCCTGCCTCTCTGCCTACTTGTGACCTGTCAAATAAATAAATAAAATCTTTTTTAAAAATATATAAATAAATAAATAAAATGAAGTTGAGATTGAAATCATAAGAATAAACAGAAGGTAATCAGGCAGGTTGTGCTATGAACTTTTCAGTACAATTGTGTGTTGTCTCAAATTGATATGTCTGCTTCATTCTTCTGCCTATACAGTTTCTTTTGGCTAAGTTTTGCACAGACCCAAAATATAGATGATTGCAAATCTGGAAATCATGTATGCATTAGACTATTACAGGCAGACTATGGTATCTCTTGATTGATGGACAATCTAATTAACTTAGCCTGATCTATGAATGATTTGGCTAATATTAGGTGATGCCACTAGTCCAATTAACATCTAGAGGGGGATGAGGGCAGGGAGGGTCCTGATTTAAATGGCTGTGTTTATAGTCAAGGGTATCCAAGAAGGAAAAGTAGATTGCAGCAGATGAGCTGATTGACGTGTCTAGAATACACATCCTTTCATGCACACGCACACAGATGCAGGGCATCACGGGCAGTACTCTGTGGTTTCTCACTGGCGGTGTGTAGCTGTGCACACCCTAATCCAGCTCGCTCTAGGATTGCTAGGCAGTGTGTGGCAGGAGCTGAGGAATGGCCAAAGGCAGGAACAGACCGTGGCTATTAAAATAAACCCAACTTCCTTGGTGAGGTATTCATGACCTTGGCTTGACTAGTTCTAGTCTCTAACCATGTATAAAGTACTATTATGGTTTGGAAAGTATTCTGTTGATTGCTACAGTATATGAATATTTACAATAAAATTACTCTATCAGTAATATTAGTAGTAAATCATTGGGTTCTAGAGTCAGACCGACCCCAATTTGGATCCAATACTATAAAAGTTACCTAACATGGTCATGTTGTAAGATTCATCATCCCTAAAATGAAGGTAACAATGCCTGCATATCAGTTAAGAATTCTGTGGGATAGCATGTAATAGTCAAATCAAAAGAGCGGTGACTTAAACACAGATGGTTACATCACTCTCATAAATGAATTACAGATATAAGTAATTTACAACTGGAATAAGGCTCCAGAAAGTTATCTAGAACCTAGGATGCTCTGTCTTTGTGCTCTCTCTTGCTCAGCACAGGCTTCCATCCTCAAGCTACCATGGACCACAATAGCCACTAAGTTGTTAAGAATCATATCTGCATTCCAGAGAGTTAAAAAGAGAAAGTGGGGGAAGAGGGTGAGCTCAAAAAGAAAGATCTCCCTGAAGTTCCTTCCACACGGCAAATCTGTACACCTATAGGTTGGTACTCAGTCGTGTAGGTGCATGAAGCTGCAAGGTAGGCTTGGAAATGGAGTCCTTTAGCTAGTGTTTGTCATGTAGATAAAATTTGGGTACAAAGGGGAACAGGGGAATTAGACTGGTAGGCAAGCAGTCCTCTCTACTACCATGTTCCCCAAAGGACTGCGTGCAGATTAAATGAGTTAATACACATTAAACCCTGAGCACAGTGCCTGATACATTGTCGCACTCAGAAGCTACCATTATTACTGCCAGCCATTTGCCAGGTATATTAAGTTCTACTATTTAAAACTCCTTAAAAAGGAAATTATCTATTATTCTGAAATATGTAAATACCCTTAGTCTATTTGTATTTATTGCATTTTAAAGGAAATGATTTTAAAAAGTCATAGAATATGGAGGAAAAATAGTTTAGCCAAGAGTTAAAAATTATGCTGAAAAAAAATTATGCTTTGGAGAGTTCATAAATCAACAAAAATTTATTAAATAAAAGATCTGAAAGCTAAGAAACTGCAGAAAACTACATATATAGAAAGGAAATGGTTTCCTTGATTTCTAGAATATTTCTGAATAAATAACTCAGAAAAGATGATAATAGAATGTGGGCTTTTCCTCAATACTTCACAGATTTTCACACAGTTCAGCAAAAGTGCTTGTGTGGGTGGAGAACGGAGGGGAAGCGGCGTGTTCCTGTTCTTCCTCAGACGTCTTTAGGCTCCACTCACTGAGTCTCCTCTGTCTATTTTCTCCATCCTTCCCTTTTCTCCCCTTTTCTCCAAGTCTCCAAGTCCTTTTCCCCCTCCCTTTGCATTCTCCTCTGGGACTGTTCTGTTGTGCTACTTTGCAATGTTTTTGAGGTTTGATGCAAATCATAATAAATGTTTTTTATCCTTTTTTAGAGGATACATCATCGTGAATCACTGTTTCCAGGCAGGAGCTGGTGCCAAGTTCTCTTAATGCTAATTTTCTCGTTCAATGCTCTCTCAAAAGTAAAATGGAAATAAACTGCTAGAAACACAGCAGAATGGGTTTCAGCATCACACAGACCTCGGTGTGTGCTACCATATAAGAAGCAAATTACTTGTTCTCAGCCTCAGTTTCCCTTTCCCGCAAACTGATATAATAACAGCATATGTCACAGAAGGACTTATGATATGGATTGAATATGGTACAATATTATTATGGTACAATAAGAAACATGGAACAGAAAAATGTTAGCTCTGATAATAATGATGATAATAATGAAAGATGATCTCAAAATTCTACAGCTAAGCCTCTGGTATCTACAAAATATTGTTATCAAATAATAATTATTTTATTAAATAATAATTATTTTATTATACAATTAGATAGGTCAATGAGAACTTTCCACATAGAGCCAAACAAATAAACAAAGCTACAAAACAAATATGGATTGTTTGATTCATCTTTTGGGTGAATTTCATTCCCTGGTTGAATATCACAAATTGTCCAAAGTCTGTCTTTGTGGCTATAGTCCCAGAGCTGAGAGGGTTATGCACTTTCATATGATGAAATACGATACCGACTCTCTGCCTTCCATCATTTCGTCTGACCCAGAAATAGATCATCTTTCAGTTTAACTTTTTCCTTGTAACTTGGAATCATTTCCTCATTGTTCATCATTTTCTCAACAGAATAGTCCAGACTTTATCTGGTAATCTATACAGTATCAGTCTGCACTGATAAACCTTTAGTCTAATTAGGGTGGATATGTTTATCCTCTGCCTGACCATCTGAAATAAATGCTCCCACTCATTCACTTTCTTCCAAAGCACCTATGGTGTTGTTCTGATAATCCTTTTCCCCAAGGCACTGACATATCTTAACAGACTTTCCCTACCTATGTCAAAAGCAAAGGTTCTTAAACTCTTTTGGCTGATGGTGTTTCTGAAAATCTGATGAAAAAATTGCTATTTAGGGTGAGGGCAATTCACAGATGTTGCTATAGACTGAATGTGTCCCCCTACAAAATACATGTTAAAATCGTAAACCTCAAAGTGATGGAATTAAGAGGTGGGGCCTCTTGGAGGTGATTAGGTCATAAGGGTGGAGCTCTCATGAACGGGATTAGTGCCCTTATAAAAGAGACCCCAGAGAGAGGAGAGACCCCAGAGAGAGGAGATACCCCTTCCCTCCTAGGAGTATAAAACAAGAAATCTGTATCCTGGAAAAGGATCCTCACCCAACCATGCTGGGACCCTGATCTCAGACTTCCAGCCTCCAGAACTGTGAAAATTAAATGTTTGTTGTTTATAAGCCATTCAGTTTATGGGATTTTTGTCACAGCAGCCTGAACAAACTAAGACATCGCTTAACTCTCATCTCTCCCTCCATAATGGCTCATGGGCTCTTTTGCTTACCACAAGGCCTGGGGGTAGGAGGTGCTGGATGACGGTGTTAGAGACCCCAAGCTGAATTTTCCTGTTTTGGCTTTCTGTCTTTGAATTTATATGAGGTTTAAAATTCTCTGTAAATTATGTTGAAGGTGTTCTTTTGGTATAGTTTTATTCTTCCCTCTTTGTTGATCTCTATTGTTTTAGGAAGAAACACTAGGACATAGGGACAGAGACAGCCACCCTTATCTTCAACTCTGAAATTCCTCACAGATAATTCTGCTACCAGTGTGAAGGGCAGGTTAGAAGAGAGGTTAAAAAATGAAAAGATTCACTTGGCGTTATTTCAATAGGGTAAGTAAAATGTACTGAGGGCCATGATGAACTCTGGAGATGAAATTATGGCAGGTTCAGATGATATTAAGAATCTGGTAAGTGACTCTGGGAAACAAACTAAGGGTTGCGGAGGGGAGGGGGTGGAGGGAAGGGGTAACGGGGTGATGGGTATTAAGGAGGGCATGTGCTGTGATGAGCACTGGGTGCTATGTATAAGTAATGAATCGTTGACCACTACATCAAAAAGTAATGATGTTGGCTAATGGAACATAATAATTTAATTAATTAATTAAAAAAGAATCTCGTGTCAAGCAGACAGAAGAAAGGGTGACCACTAGGTTTTTGACTTGATCATTGTGATCATTATGGTAGAACCATTTGGAGATAAAGAAGACAGGATGGGGGCAGATGGGGGGAGGTGGGGAGTACAGATAGGAAGAATTTAATGAGTTTCATTTTGAAACTAGTAGTTTGAGATGCCTGAGAAATATCCAGGAGGATTTTCTCACTGGGAGTTTAGAAACAGAGAGCACACAAAAATGTTACAACTAAAGATAGAAATCTGGAAGTCCACAGCATAAAGCTGGTAGAAGAAGCTGTGTTCATGTGTGAGGTTTTTCAAAGAAAAGGGAGTAGGAAAGTATGAACGAAGAAAATCTGCCAGGATGAGAACTGGGAAGGAGCTTCTACCGCTGGCAGTGGCTGAGGAAGAGGAGCCAGTGGTGAGATTTAGAAAAGAAGAGTTGGCAAGCCAGAGGAAAACGCAGGACAGCCCCATCTTGGAAGTTAAGGGTGA
This sequence comes from Mellivora capensis, assembly GCA_004024625.1. NCBI lineage: Eukaryota > Metazoa > Chordata > Mammalia > Carnivora > Mustelidae > Mellivora > Mellivora capensis. The sequence continues at coordinate 128,784 of PISX010002594.1, read as the reverse complement.
AATCAGTTTCTTGGAGGAAGTGTTGGTCCATCTTGTAAGTACCCTACAGAAAATAAAGGAGGAAGTGAAGATAGAAACATCGAGGTGCTTGAAGACTAAAGACCTGTCGCAGTTCTTAGCATTAGGTCATTGGTGATATTTGCAAAGAACACTTCTTATAGGTTGCTGAGGGTGAAGGTCAGGATCCAGAGAGTTGAGAAATGAGTAAGAGGTGAAGAATTGGGGGCTGGACACATAGACTTCTTTTCTATAGTGCCTTATCCATGGCAGTCCCTGAAGGACAAAATAAGAACTATAGTTAAAGTAATAGACCTAAAGATACTCTCCCAACATTTAACACACCTGACCTGTGACCCTTTTGGCTATATGTGTACATGCTGTTTCTTCCATTTTAAATGGGAAGTTCCGGGGCGCCTGGGTGGCTCAGTGGATTAAAGCCTCTGCCTTCGGCTCAGGTCATGATCGCGGGGTCCTGGGATTGAGCCCCGCATTGGCACTCTGCCCAGCGGGGAGTCTGCTTCCTCCTCTCTCTCTCTCTCTCTCTGCCTGCCTCTCTGCCCGCTTGTGATCTCTGTCAAATAAATAAATAAAATCTTTAAAAAAGGGGGGTCATTAAATGGGAAGTTCCTTTATGGAAGAATATGTACCTAAATTCTGTATGTATCACGCAGAAGTGTGCGCCTATGATGAACTCAGTAAGAATCTGTTGGCTCAATGAATGAACCAATGAAAGACTCTAAGAGCCAAGACCCAACTGTGTTCCAAATCCCAGGCATGACACTTAGTCCCGTTTTCAGGGGTCCACTGCCTGAAACATTTAGCCTCCAATCTGAAACAATGAAGAGATACCCAACCCTTAGCTTATTTTGTGAGACGTGACTGACAGCCCCTGGCAGCCATAGTAGAAGGGCTATTAGGATGCCGGGAACCCTGACAGCCTGCAGACGTATGTAAATGACCACTCTGACAGCTCATCTCCAAAAGGGCCTTTCAGACCCTAACGTGCTTTACCACTGATCTGTCGTTGTACAAGTAAAGAGAGACTTTTTCATCTGTAACTAACCACAGCCACTTATTTAATTTTATTGCTGCTCTCTGTCATGCTGCCCGGCAACTATCCCTTGAGCCTGTTTTGATGAGTAACAGAGTTTGCCTTGATTGTGTGATTTGCGAGCACTTCTCAAAGTCAGACTCCAGCGTGGACTTCTAGGTCTTTTCCACGTCAGCTCTGTTTTGAAAGGAAGGCTCTGACTGATAGAAATTCAAGAGAACATCCCACTGAGCATGAACACAAAAGCAGCAGCATGTCCACAGAGCTACAGAGAGGGACAGCACAAACGTGCCAGAGCTCAGTTTTTAAGAGGAAAGAACCAAAGGACAAATGTGGACCAACATATCCAATGCAAGATTTCACAATCCTTTTGACTTTCACCCCAGGTGTGGCTTCCTATATAGGCCAATTATTTTTTTTTGAAAGCCAAATAAATGAGTGCAATAAGAGTGTTTCTTGTTAGACTTGTAACCTAAACATCTGGCAATGCTTAATTGGGCCAGCAGGCCACGGTGGTCCCATCCTTAATATTTGCATGACACTGGCTTAAATTCCTCAAATTTCCTAGGATTATCCGGATAGAGATGTGGAAGGCAAGCTACATTTCTCTGTATCAGTTCAGCTTGCTTGTCGATCTTAATTCCAAGTTATGTCGACTACGTGTACAATCCTTCGTTCTGTACTCCGCAGCCCTACCGAGTCACACCCGGATACTTTTATCTTGCCAATTTCCTCCAACCCAAGAGGACAAGTATTTCAGCTTTCATTTGAGAATTTAGAGACAACAGTGGGAGAGGTAGATTTACTCAGCTGCACAGAAGGACAAAAAATGTAACACTGACTATTAGAAGCCTCTGGCCTTAAAATTCCTTGAACTTACCCAGGGAATTTGTGGCAACCATTTTTTCTACCAGGATCTGTGCTTTGTGCCATGTTGCTGCTCCTTTTCTCCCCAAACCACACTCACTCACCCACGGTTCCCAATAAGAGGTTTTAGATAATTTTTGCGGTAGAACCATTTAGCTGGCCCTCTGTTTTATTACAAAACATCTGCTCATGCCCAAAGGGCCTCATCCTTCAATTTATGACCAAATATGACTACTCTCTCCCTAGAAGGAGTTCTGTACCAGTCCTTAAAATAATGCAAATTTTCCTCTCTCTGCTCTTTCAAAATAGAGCTTGCATGCTGGGGCTGTCCCTGCTATGGAAATTTTGTACTTCTCTCATCACATTCTCGTAAAAAAATAAAAGAAATGGAGACACAAAGATTTATTTTGCACCTTTTACTTTTGCCCCTAAAGAATTCACCCTAACCCCCGCCCATCTTGAGCTAATCTTTCTTTACAGAGTCTCAAGAAAATGTTGGGGTGCCTGGGTGGCTCAGTGGGTTAAAGCCTTTGCCTTCGGCTCAGGTCATGATCCCAGGGTCCTGGGATCAAGCCCCACATCGGGCTCTCTGCTCCACGGGGAGCCTGCTTCCTCCTCTCTCTCTGCCTGCCTCTCTGCCTACCTGTGATCCCTGTCTGTCAAATAAATAAACAAAATCTTTAAAAGAAAAAAAAAAATGCTTAAAGAAGGAAAAGTGGAAACCTTTAGTTTTGAGCATGTTCCCTATAGTCACCAGCCTCCATCCTGGTTCACCTTGTCCAAAGGGGTTTATTATATGCTCCTGTGATGATTAATTTTATGTGTCAACTTGCCAAGGTCACTGGATGCCCAGACAGTAAGTCAAACATAATTCTAGTGTGTCTGTGAGAGTGTTCTTGAATGAGATTAACATTTGAATCAGTAGACTGAGTAAAGCAGATGTAGTTCATAGAAGAGTTGTTATCATGTTAGTCAGATTTATGACCTTGTCATTGTCTTTATTTGAAGATTAAGCATGGTTTAAGTATGGGTACTAACTTGAAAAGGGATGGATTTGTGATGGTTAATTTTATATGTCAACATTTTTTAAAAGGTTTTCACTGACATTTTATTTTATCCATTTTAATGTAAGCATATTTTATCAACCCAAACAAAAATACTGGTTATATTTTGCATCTGTTTTTAAAGCAATGTATTTCTAATAAATAAAAGGTTTTCTGAAACACACATTTTAAACCAACCATAGCTTACATTCCACATAAGGCAGCAGTAAGTCCTTTAGAATTTCTCAGGACTGGGAAGATTGCGGTCACAATATCCAACACTGTAAAATGACATGTAATTTGTAATTTTTAAGAAACAAAAGACAAAAAAAAAAAAGGATGCCGACATTTGGGCAAACATTATTCTGAGTATGTCTGTGTGCTTTTAATGAGATTAACATGTGAGTCAGTAGGTGGAGTAAAATAGATTGCCTTCCCTAAGGTGGGTGGCCTTCATCCAATCAGTTGAAGACTTTGAATAGAACAAAAAGGCTGTAGAAAAAGGTACTGTTTGGGCCTGACTGCATTGGCTCTCTTGGTACTTAGGCCTTTGGCTCAGATGGAACTTAAGCCCTATGCTGAGAGATACAGATTTGTTCAGTGTAATTTTCTGAATGAGAAGCTGCTATTTCCTAGGCACTGTTTGGGCACTATATACAAAGCAGTAACCAAACAGACCAAAGTCTTCCCTCATATAACATACATTCATTGGGGAAAGACAGAAATGAGAAAAACAACAGGTCAATTATTTAATACAATGGAAAGTGCTACACAGAAAATGAAAGACAGGGGAAATTAATAGAGAGTAGGGATGGCAGTAGCAATTTTAAATCGAGTTGTCAGAGAATGGTTCAATGTCAAGGTGACATTTAAGCAAATATTGGTACATTAGTTTCCTATTGCTGCTGTAACAAACTATCACAAACCAAGTGGCTTAAAACAACATACATTTATTCTGATATATTTCTGATGGTCACAAGTCCAAAATCAGTTTCACTGGGAAGAAACTAGTGTGTTAGCAGGGCCATGCTCACTCTGGAGTCCCTAAGGAAGAATTTGTTTCCTGACCATTTCCAGTTTATAGATTGCATTCCTTGGCTCAGAGCTCCTGCCTCCATCTTCTAAGCCAGAAGTACGGTATCTGGCTCTGGTGGTCACATTGCCCTTTCTGCATCTACTTTCCCTCTGTATCCTCTTTTATAAGTACATTTACAATTGTATTTAGGGCCCACTTGGATAATTTAGGATATTCTTTCCATCTCCAGATCCTGAATTTAATCACATCTGAAAAACTCTGTGGCCTTATCAGATAACATTTGCAGGTCCCAAGGATTAGAAACTGGCTGTCTTTGGGGGCCATCAGTGAAATTACAACAGGTAGAAAAGGAGCAAGCCATACAAATGTTGGGAGAAGATCTCTCCAGGAATACAGAATGGCAATTACAGAAGTGCTGAGAAATGCAGATTCCTGCGTAGTCAATGACTGCGAGGGAAGTCAGTGTGGCTAGAGTGAACTCAGCAAGCACAGGGCAGCAGGTGAGATCAGAGAAAGAACAAAGAGGGTCTAGTGGCAGAAGAGAGGCCAAACACCCTTGTGAGCTTTTTTAACTTCATCTTCTCCTTAAAGGCCCTATCTCCAAATAGAATCACATTCTAAATACCAGAGGTTAAGGCTACAAAAATAATACACCATCACTGAGTGGGATTTATCCTAGAAATATAAGATTGCTTTAATATTAGAAAATCTATTAACTTTATATATCATATTATTTTATCCAGGGGAAAATTATGATTATCTTCATAATTGTGGTGGTGCAAATACCTTTGACAAAATTCAATACCCATTATTTAAAAAAAAAACCTTAAGGTAAGAATTGAGACATAGATGCTTTCTTAAAATGTGTGTGCATGTGTAAGAAGTAATAGCTTACTTCTTAAGGTATTATTGTACTTAAAGGGGAACTACTACATGCATTTCTACTATCTCTTCTGCTAGTTGATATCATGCTAGAAATGTTAGTCAAAATACTTACACAAGAGAAGTTAACAAGAGACTAGGAATAAAGTAGTACCATCTCTGGAGGAGAAGAGGGTGGGGAGATGGAGAAACTGCATGATGGGCATTAAGGAGGGCACGTGATGTAATGAGCACTGGGCATTACATATGACTGATGAATAACGGAACTCTACCTCTGAAACTATACTATATGTCAATTACTAGAATTTCATATAAACTTAAAAAAAATTAATACCATTTCTACTTGCAGATAATATGATAGTACACCTGAAAATCCCCAGAGAATCAATGATAAAATTATCTCAAACAATAAAATAATTCAGTGAAGAAAGAAAATATTAAATTAACATAAAAAATCAATAGTCTTCATATACACATATAACAATAGTTAAAGAACATAAAGGTAAAGGAAAGATCCATTTAAAATAGCATCAAATAAAATAGACTACTTAGGAATAAATGTATAAAATCTCTATGAGAAAAAACTGTACAACACACCCAAAGGTCACAAAAGTCAATTTGAAAAACAGACATTTCCTGTTCTTGAATAGAATGCCTCAATATAGAGACGTCAATTGATTTACAAAATTAATGCAATCCCAATAAAAATGCAAACAAGCTATTTTTGCAGTTAGATAATTTGCTATTTAAATTCATACGGAAAAACAAACATGTAGGAATTACATGGAAAAAAATGACTAAAGGAAATTTATGAGAAGACGACTAGCCCAGTAGATACTAAAAGAGACTGTTATAGAGTCCCAATGTTACTGTGCATTTCTAGACAAATAGATCAGTGGATTAGAATAGAAAGTCCATAACTGAACAAAAAAACAAATGGAAACTTAATATACAACACAGACAGCATTGAAAATCCCTGCCTAAAGTTGGACATTTTTAAATAAATGGTGCTCGGTCAACTAGAGTTGTTTGGAAAAAAATATAAAATTAGATCCATATCTAGCACCAGAAACAAGAATAAACTCCAAATGAATCAGGAATCTAATTGAAAAACGAAACCAAACAAATCATATGAGAACACAAAGGTGAATTCCTCTTTAACCTCATTAGAGGGAAAGGCTTTCTAACTGTGACTCAAAATCTAGAGGCTCTAAGAAAGAATCAGTAAACTTGACAGCAGTTGGGTTACCCCCCCCAATTTGCATGAAAATAAAACCATAAACAAAGTAAAAAGAAAACTAACCAACTGGGAGAAACTAGTCACAATATATATCACAAAGGGCTAATACCCCTAACATATAAATAACTCTCAAAATTTAGAGGAAAATAAAAATAATACATTATATCTTAATAAAATAATTAATAAAAAATTAAGAGGAAAAGTATAAAAACCCAATAAAAATGTCAAAAAGATATGAACAATTCTCAAAAAAAAAAAAAAAAGATTAAAAATTGTCCTCAAACACAAGGGAAAAAAGCTCAAGCTCACTCCTAATGAAAGAAATGCGAATTAAGACAATGCGAAAATATCATTGTTTGTATATCATATTGCAAAAAAATTTCAAACACAATAGAACATTCGTGAGTGAGACTGTGTGTGTGTGTGGGGGGGGGGGTATTGCCAGTAGGAATGCATATAGGTACAGCCCTTCTGGAGGGAAATTTAGCAATAACTACACACTCACACATCTTTCAACCCGAAAGTCATGCTTTTAGAAATCTACTCTGAATATACACCACCAAGAATGAACACATGTGCCTAAGGTCATTCATTGCAGCACTGTTTGTAGTAACAAAATATTAAAACAACCCAAATATCCATACATAGGAAAGTGGTTGAGTAAACCCTAGGACATCCCCCTGATGCAAGTCCTATGCAGCTGTTACAGAAGCATTAGGAAGATACCTACGGACGGATATGGAATGATTTCAAGAATATACTGTTAAGTGAAAGACACAAAGCATAAGATTATGCTACCAGGGGATATAAGAAAATACACACTTATTTGCTCCTTTGTACAGAATAAGTGCTGGAAGGACGAACCAAAAACTAAAAAGAACTGATTCCCTATAAAGAATGATGGAAAGGGATGGCAAGAAGCAGGGACTAGGAAGGGGGTAGCAGGAACAGGACGAAATCACACTTCTCTGAGTCTATTTTTTGGTATAGCTCTTATGTATAGACCCACAGTCATGTATCACATACCAAGAAAGAAAAAAAGGAAACTAACAAGGATAGGGAGGAACCCAAAATAGAATATAAACCCTGACAAGGGAACTCTATTCCATGAATTATATGAAGAGCAACCACATTCATTTACAAGAGGGAAGAGGTAGGGAAAAAAGAGCTAACCTATATAACTTTGGACACTGCAAGGCCAAAAGAACTGTGCATAAGTGCTGTGATCCAGGGATAAAAATATTTCTCCCAGTGGTATGGTTGAGAAATTCAGAAACAATTCATATGTATTTTAAATAAATAAGTAAACATACGGTAGATAAGAAGAGCCAGGTTGGAGTTTGAAGCTAAAAACCTAAGGAAGAAAGCTAAAAATGAACCCTAGTTGTTGGATTGAAAATTCAATTATCTCAGTGAAAACCTGTGGGTTTTAATTTATATGCAAATAGATAGATACATAAATATAGGTATTTGAGTATGACTGAATTAGCATATATATATATATATATATATATATATATATATATATGTATTCCTCACCTCTGTCTGAAAATAGGTGAAAAGCAATGACATCCCAGTAACAATGAGCACACATAGTGCCCAGATCCGGTTTCTAAACACTATCCTTCAATAAAAGGAACCAGGGACCCCTGGAGAAACAGTTGGTTGCAGGACTGAGGGAGTGAAAATATAAGATGAACCTGAAAATTATGTGGTATCAGATAGTATGAAAGTGTTGAAAAAAATAGATGGAGACTTGTCAAAAATATAGGCCTCAATCTAAGGAACTTTCTAATGGACAAAGCCAGAACAATTTGAGGCCCTCCTCACTAAATAAATAATAATAATAAAATTAAAAAATCGTATTAGGCTATAACCCATAACAAAATCCTAAAAAATTAAAAAGAGAACCAACATATGATTCTACTTATGAATATTTATCCCAAGAAAATGAGAACATCAGTTTGAAGAGATATATGCACCCCTGTGTTCATTGCAGCGTTATTTACAATAGTCAAGGTATGGAAGCCACCTGAGTGTCCATCGATGGATGAATGGCTAAAGACAATGTGGTATATATAAAAACTGGAGTATTAGCCATAAAAAAGAATGCAATTTTGACAACATAAATGAATCTAGAAGATATTATTATAAGTGAAATACATCAAAGACAAATGCTATATGATTTCATTTATCTATTGAATCTATAAAACAAAACAAAAGATAAACAAAACAAAACAGAAACAGATGCACAGATATAGGAAACAAAGTATTAGTTCCCAAAGTAGGACAGGCTGGGGAGGTGGACAAAGTAGGTGAAGAGGACTAAGAAGTACAGATTTTAGTTATAAAGTAAATAAGTCATGGGGATATAATATACAGCATAGGGAATATCACCAATAATATTGTAATACTTTTGTATAGTGACAGATGGTGACCAGACTTATCATGGGGATCCTTTTGTAATGTATAAAAACATTGAATCACTATGCTTTACACCTGAAAATATTAAGATATTGTACATCAATTATTCTTCAATAAAACAAACAAATACATAATGGTGGAATAATGAAAAATCCACAAAAATATTGATACAAGTAAATAATTAAATAAACACATTAGGAATTAAAGATAGCTCTTTAAAATTCTATTTAATAATATAGAGAGAAAATGAATTCACCATTGGCAAACACCACAGTAATAACTTTTTGCAGACAAGATCAGGAGATAGATGCTAAAATTATTGGTCAAACATTTGAAGAAAATGTAGATTTGCACATTCTGAAAGTAACTTCCAAAGAAATTTGTTAATTGCAAAGGAAAAGATAGTAACTTAACAGTGAAGGAACCCAGCAGAAACCACCCTAAACAAGTGATCAATGTCAACATCCCTGGTAATCAAACTTATCAACATCATGAACCCCATGATAGGATGTACTGAAGAGGACACAAATCATTTCTGTGGTCTACTTGCCAAAAATGTATAACCTCAATTCAATTATGAGAAGACTTTAAGCATCCACAATTAAAGAGCATTCCACAAATCACTGGTTGATAACCTTCGAAAGTGTCAAGATTATGAAGGATGAGGAGTGACTTATAAAAGATAAGAAAAGATGAAGGGGCTGCTACCAACTGCAGGAGACTAAAGAAGGAATAAAATTTTAAAGTTAAAGGGAACTCTGAATGGAATTCTGGAATAGCCGACATCAGTGAAAAAACTGGTCAAATTCAAATAAGGCTTTAGTTCAGTTAATAAGATTATACCAATGTTTACTTCCTGGTTTTAGCAGTTAAAGGATGGTTCAGGGCTGTAAAGAAGAGATAGATGAAAATTCTGTGCTATTTTTGCTAGTTTTCTGTAAGTCTAAAATTTATTATTTTTTTTAAAGATTTTATTTAAAATACACACAGAGAGAGATCACAAGTGGGCAGAGAGGCAGGTAGAGGTGGGGGGGAAGCAGGCTCCCCCCTGAGCAGACAGCCAGATGCGGGGCTCGATCCCAGAACTCTGAAATCATTATCTGAGCCGAAGGCAGAGGCTTTGTAAGGGCCTACTTAGCCAGAGCAACTCCATCTCAGTTAAACAGCCATTTTGTTGTTTGTGCAGTAAAACTTAAACTGACCCTGCCTCCCCCCAAAGGAACTTACTTAAAAGCAAGTCTGGGAAACCAGTAAAATATGGTCCACCAGTCCCTGATAACAGAGCCCAAATACAAGGACGGGTCAGGTCAGGTGGAGATAATAGAGCCCAGAATGCAAGGACGAGTCAGGCCAGGTGGAGACATCCAATCAGTAAAGCACACATACTATCTCCCTAACCACCAAAGAATGTAAACCCTGCCTTTTGGGCACCAAACTTGAGCGCCAATTCTGACCAGAGTGATAGGTTAGTTCAAACAGCTACTATAGGGTAAATTGTAATTCGATTGGCCACCCACGTGTGACCTAACATGACTATGCAACTTTCTCTGTGTGTTACAGTCTCATTGGCCACCTGTATGTGGCCAGGCTCAACCACATGGCCTTTGCTCTATAAAAGCTAGTTTGTAAGGCTGGGGGTCGTCGATCTCTCCATAAGAGACGGCCCCGACTGGTCGGTTTGATTCTCAATACTGGTGTGAAATAAAGCTTTGCTTGACCTTCACTTTGTATCAGTCTTGGTCCTTTGATAATGGGCCCCATCAGCTTAACCCACTGAGCCACCCAAGCGCCCCTGTAAGTCTAAAGTTTAAAAAATATATATTTTTTAACAATTATTGGGCTCTGACTTATCACAACAGCAATTCCAAATCATCTAATTGTTTCTTCTTGCAACCCAAAGTCTTGGAACTCTCCTATGATATACCCTTTAAGAGTCCTGTTGTTTGGCTTCTCCTTTGAGTATATGCCTTGCTGCCACATGCCTACCCAATAAGACATTCACTGTTGTTCAGCACATCCAAATTCCAGCTCTGCTTGCTCATAATCCAAGAGATATAACTGACCCTGGCTAGTTTATAAGAATGACTTTTTGAATCTATTTTCAAGGTTTCGTTTTTCTATATACAAGTGGAAAATTTATTGAAAGAAAAAATTTTAAATTTAAAGTGGGTTCCACGTGAGCTTTCCTTCTTTCATTTAATATAAAACGTTCACATCCTATTGTCTTAAGAGTTAAAACAAGTTTTGAAATCTAGAGAAATTTTTCATTATAAGTACAAGGATACAGATAAAAGAAGTGGTAATAGAAGACAAAGTTGACTTTTGATAATAATTTTTACTGCTTTCAATTTTAACATGCCACGACTCAACTTCCTGTCTGACTACATCTTGAAGCCTCTTCTGTACTAAGTTATAAAAACCGAAGAGTGATGTCAAACAGAGTGGAAGGTGTTTACTCACCAGGAAATATCTATTTCCTCATTGTGAATCTTCAACACTAATTTTCTGGCTTATTTCTCTCTTCACTCCTGTCTCTGCATCTCTTGCCATCTACCGAGACTTCCAAATCTCTCTATCTCCACCAGGATACAACAGCACTAATTTTAAAAAATAAGAGTTAAAATACCATCTAACTGTGAGTTTGCAGTAAAAACTCCCTGATTCTGAATTGGGTCTGTATCAGAATGCAAATATATTTAATGATAGGGCTAGTTTAAAACTAGGCAAAATTGTGAAGAAACTGAAATTTACCTACTTTTCTTACCCTCCTCATTTTTTCACTCAAACATACATACATACATTTATTTACTTATTTATCTATCTATCTATCTATTTATTTGAAAATTATATAGAAAGAGTGAAATGAGAAAACATCCATTAGAGTTTCATACTTTGGTAGGAAAACAGATAAACAAGCAAATATGGTATCACGTAAGGGCTATAATATTTGTATGAATCTTCTTTGATTTAAACAACAACAACGATCTGAATAAAGGATGTGCTTTTATACAAAAAGTATAGTTTTTTAGCTTAGACCAATAAAAAGAAAAGAAATGATGGTATAGACAAAACAACCATTAATTTAATCTCTTGTAATTTAATTGTTTTCTTCCCATGGCACTAATTCTTTACCTTTCTTGTGCTCATCATAGCATTCTGCTTTGTCTACAATTTATCTTCAAAGAACTATCTTCCCCAGTACTCTTGTGGTATTTTAAAATGAAGGCTATGCTGCCTATTTCCTCCTGTCTCTTAACACTTAGGGATATGCCATCTACACTGAGAATTTTTGATTGCCTGCAAATATTTCAGAACAAAACAAAACAAACCCAAATCTTATTTGGTAAAATCATTTCGGTTTGATGAATCTAGTCAAGTGAAAATATTGGGTTGGTTCCTATGTTTAATTTCCTGTTTTCTCTAATAACCCCTTATTCTGTGGTGAGGGTCAGAGGAGCAAGAAGAACAAGGACCGTTACTTATTTTTACTGGACATAACTCACATTGCTGTCAACATGTAATCTAGAGCTGTCTGGAAGTCTAGAGTAACTCCTGAAGTTCTTCCCTTGGGTTGTAGCTATTCCTTGAAAGCTAAAACTTTCCAAGTGCTGGTTTTACATTCCTGGGCACTTGCCCACATCGATGTGTTATCTCTTGGACATGGTTGTAACTGATTTCCTTTATGACTAACAAATTCATGACAGTCATTCCTAGATTATAATCTAAATAATTAATTGTCTTCTGATTTTTCTGTGAATTACTAGTCAATTCCTCTCCTATTCATTGTGCTATTCGTTAAATATGTTGTAGTTATTAGTGCCATTCACTAAAGAAGAGAGAAACAAACTTTTGTTGCATTAAGCTTCTATCATTTGGGGATATTTATCACTGCGGCAAAACCTAGCCTATTTTTACTGGTGTCCTGCTGAACATACAGGATTAAGTATGGTGAACACAGTGATTTCCCCTCCAGGAGCTAAAGGTCTGGTGGCAGAAAAGAAGAGTAAACAAACGATTCCATCATGGATGAAAGCATTCAGTCTTTACTCATTCAATGAGTGCCTACTATGTACCAGTCAGAAAAATGGAGAGCAAACAGGAGGTTGCAGCCCGTCTTTATTGAGCTTACGTAAAGTGTTATGACGTTGCTAATGTAGGTGACGGTTATGGTGCAAAGAGAGTCACAAAATGGGGACCTTTGAACTGGCTGGGGAACTCCAGAGAGACTAATTGAAGTAGTTAGATGTGTGTTGAGATATGAATAATGAAAATGAATGAATAAGGTAAGGAGATGTAAGAAGTCTTCTGAGCACAGGGATCCGCATGTGCGAAGACACAGTAAGGAAAGCGTGAGTGGGAAGAACTCGAACAAGGCCAGGGTGATAGGGGCTGAGTGAACGAAGAATGAAGTATGATGAGATGAAGCTGGGGGTAGTCCGTGTTGAAAAGGTGTGTCTTAACTTTAAAAGTGCCCCAGAAGCTCCTGAAGAGCTATTGCAGGGGTAATGGAGATTAGATGTGTAGTTCAGAAGAATCGTGTGGAGAACCAGTCTGAGCGGCTACTGGTAGAGCAGAGGTTATTACAGTAGCCTAAATGGAAATCGAAATGGTGGATTCACAGAAATCTGAAGGATAAAAATCAGCAAGGCTCAGTAACAAATGGGAATCAAAGATAGAAAGAAGTAGGAACAATTCCTAGGTTATTGTTTTGAGTAAGGCTCTGCTTATACTTCCCCTCACAGAAATATGGCAATACTGACGAAGAGGAGGAAAATCTTTCCCTCAGTCCTCCTGTGCTCAGTGGCTGGGGCCCATGAGTCCCACTGCTAAAAGACAGATGAACAAGAGAAAATATAGCCTTAATTACGTAAATATGCACAGAACTTCACAAAGAAACATGTGCCTCCAGGAGGCAGCCAGATGACGGAGGTTTATATACCATCTAGGCTAAACAAAAGGAAAGGAAGGCAACTTATGGGAAAGGGAAAGGGGGAAATGTGTTGTAAGTAAGAGTTGCAAACTACAGTATGCAGGTACCTCTCTCAGGTAATAAAAGTTCTCTCCAGAAATAGCTCCCTTCCTGATATTTCCTGAGATTTCTCCCTTCCTGAGATTTCTTTACAAATGGAAAATTTCTTTACAAAGGGGAAACATAGACTCTATTTTTAGACAGGGGAAGGGGAAGAGCTTTTTCTGTCTCTGTTCTCAGTTGCCTTTAACTCAGAATAATCCAAATGTGAAAAGGGCATTTTTTAGGGAGCATATTCTGGCACCTTTCATGCCAAATTAGGGAGAGCTGAGGATGAGTGTGATTTCCCACTGAGATGTGCAAGAAGAAATGTCAGCAGTATTGAATACCATTGATTATGTTTTCTTTAAAATACTTTCTTCTCTTGGTATCTACCTGGTATTCTTCTTACCTTTCTATATTCTCTTATTAAGTATATTTGCCTCTCCTGAACTCTAAATGTGGGAGTGCCCCAGCACTGTGCTTGGACTCCTCTCTTTTCTATCTTGCTTGCTCCCTACATGATCTCACCCAGTGCCATGGCTTCCCATACCACCTACACTGTGACAGCTCACCAGTTGGGATCTAAGTCTCGAATGTTGTGTTATCTAGAAGCTGGCACCTACTTGACAAGAATTTTATAGGTTTTCTTTCATGCACAAGATCTCCTGTTAACTGTCTGCCTCCCACACTGAAACACGCTGGAGCTTCCTTTGTGATCCACAGAAGAGGGAGGGCCTTGAATTCACAAATAAACAAACTTTAAAAGGCTATTTGAAACAGAGCAGTCAGCAGACAGTTGAAAAGCATTCAGATATACATTTGAAGATATGGAAGAAAATCACTTTTTTTAGGAGATCAAGAAGAAATATGGAATTGAGCATTATTTAGAAGTTTAAGAAGCCCACATAAGTAAAACAGAATATCTTTATGTTATTTTAGTTTTAATGTTTCAAATTGGTTCCATGGAGTCCTGGTGACTATAGAGAACCTGATTTCACAATATCCAGATGGGAATACTCTGCAGAACTCCAGATTTATATCTGTAACCTCTCACCGGGCATCTCTGCGAGGATGTCAAATACACATCTCAAAGTCAACCTGTCAAACTCGAGCTTCTGTTTCTACCCACCAACACCTCCTGCACCTCTTGCCGTTGCAATTAACAGTAACACCATCATTTCACCCTCACATGCCAAAATCTTTGGAGTTGTCATAGTCAGAATTCTCTGGAGAAGCAGTGCACCAATAGGATAGGAAATAAATATAAGGGGATGATGTGGGAAGCAAAGGCCAAAGAAAAAGATAAGTTTATTTTCTGCCTACAGTCCACTGACAAGTCCTTGAAACAGGTAAAGTGATCAAATCAGTTGTCTTGATGTTGACACTTTGCTAAGAGCAAAAGGCAATATTAGCTTAATAATATCCCAACCCCCTAGGATCCTATGAGTCTAGTTTAAACATATAGAAATTCCCTTGGAAACTTCCTTTATCACTACCCCCCAAGATATAGGTTAGCAATTATCCTCCAAGCATATGGCCCACTGATACACATTTGAAGGGTCTCATGACTACAGTTTTATTGAAGAGTAATAAATGACCTTTTTCTAACAATAGCTAGTCCCCTCAGGGTCCTGGAAACCTTGCTTCCAAAACTCCTTAGTGACTTATGCTATCCCTAAACCCCTCCCAACTTGAAAGTATAGAATCAATCACCAGTCGCCACCCCAGGGCAGCTCTTTCTGCCCACCAGTCCTGTCCCCATGCTTCAATAAAGCCACCTTTTCGCACTGAAGATGTCTCAAGAATTCTTTCTTGAGCATTTCCTCTGAACCCCAATACTTCCATGTCAGAGGACATGAGTTTATTTGAC
This sequence comes from Mellivora capensis, assembly GCA_004024625.1. Classification (NCBI taxonomy): domain Eukaryota; kingdom Metazoa; phylum Chordata; class Mammalia; order Carnivora; family Mustelidae; genus Mellivora; species Mellivora capensis. Next base: position 113,360 of record PISX010002594.1, on the reverse strand, counting down.
TGAAATGGAAAGTTCAAGGTGGAGGCGATTATTTTTGGATGAATTTGGATCAGTTTACAGGAGCTGACTATAAATTGCCTTATGGGAACTTTATGCCAGATAATGGGGTGACACTGGAAATTTTAAGAAAGGAAGCGACAAGGCCTATTTTTATTCTAAAAAATAAAATCACAAACTTCAAATCACAATTTAGACAATGTTAGTAGAGAGGCCAAGAAGTTGAGTGGTCGCTCCTGAAGTGATCTTGCCTATAATAAGCTGACTCTCAGTGTTACTGTGTCTTCTCAAGGAGAGAGACACAAAAGGGCCAACAACAGTATTAAAGGTGGGAATCCACCCCTCCATTAAATATAAACAAAAATTATTAGGAAAAAAGTGATATGATAATAGGTTTCTATGTCGCATTGAAATAAAATGTCATTTTGAGATAATAAACAAATATAATTGTAACAATGATTTGGGTACACACGGGAACTGAGGAACTAATTATTTTCCCCCTCTAAAGTGTCTACTGCTGTTTATCAAGTTTGCAAGATAAATGCTTTAATTCATTGCATTTCCATAAATCCCCTTGCAGCACCTTCTTTATCAGCGCACTTACAAAATGAATTGATTTTTCTAACACTTACTAGCTTTTTTCAATTAGCATACTTATATTTGTACTTTATTTAATTCAGTTTTTCTTCAGTTAAAGTATCTTATCAACTTATCACCAAAAAGTGGATTCCAGAATCAATCAGAATTTAAAAATTTAATTTCCTCCCTTATGAATAGAGTCCACCTTTTCTCGCCTTCTGCATGATACCCACTGCTTTCATTAAATCAAAACCAGTAACTCTGCCCTTGGTAGGTTTAGCTGCTGTAAAAGAACTGAAAAATTAAATTGCAAGTTGGCACAAAAGCTTGGTATATCATGAAGAAGACTGAATACTTTTTTTTTCTTTTTTAAAGAATTAAACTCTCCGGGCATGAATTTTCCTTAATGTGAATTGTTTTTTTCTTCCTCAGAACATAGAACTTAGTAACTTAATTTGTATTTACATTACAATCAAGAAACAACATTTTGCCTTTTATAATACTCACTACATATATCAGAATAATAAGTATCCACTTACATTTTTGTTCTTATTACTTCTCTAAGTACCTCCTAAAAGAGGATGAAGTGACATTTCAGAAATGGGAGGAAGAAATAGAAGGATATAGTTAAGCTTTAAGCACATGAAAGAATAGAACAGATCTAAGGTGATCTGTTGTACAAAGAGCTCTTAGGTACTTTCAAATATTAGCCTGGACAAGAGAACAGCTGCCTGTTCTTCGTTCCTTCTCCTTGGATACAGAGTGATTCAGATTTGATTTATTTGGCTCCTGTTTTTTACCCATTTCTGAGCCTTCTGGATGCAAATCCAATACCACCCACCTGAAGTCTGACCCCTCAGCTTAACTACATTTTAGACCACTTTCTTTCTAAGTATAGGCTCCTGACATCCCTTTTCTTACCTTTTTCCCCCCGACATCCCTTTTCTTAGAGCATTTACTTTATTCTTTCTCTGACCATTTGGAACACAAATTTTCTACAACCCAGGAATGCCCTTCTCAGACCTATAAGCCACTTTTTGAAATGTAGTCAGAGAGAAAGAAAGAAAGAAGAGAGAAAGAGAGGAGTGAATGAATGAATGAATGAATGAATTCGGTCTCAGTCTCCCAGTCCCTGTGGGAGGACTGGAGCCTAACTCAATGATAAGCACCAGTTAGTAAACTCAGATAGGTTAATCACACAGACAGCCATGGCCTTCCACTACTTTCATTCACTAGCTCACTTCAGTGCTTAAAACTCTCCCACCTTTTGTTTCAGTGAAATTTAGTTCATTCTCTCTCTCCTATTGCAGTAACCTCTACTCTTATACTAATAGCCTTGAATGAAGTCTTCCTTGCCTCTAGAACTCCACAGAAGCAATTTGACAGATCACAGGCTGATGTTGCCCATTGGTGGAGACAGTCACAGCCTCGTTTAGGCGTAGTTTTAATGGTTGAGCCTCCAAAGGAACAAGAATACATAACTGGAGGTTTTGAGTGTGTGTGTGCCTAGGGGTGTGTGTGTGTGTGTGTGTGTGTTTGTGTGTGTGTGCATGTGTTGTCTGGGTGAGTTAGGGAACATCTTTCCCTTGGTTTCACCTTCTCATCTGTAGGAGCCCTATCTCATCCTTCCCCTCCAGGGGGTGAGGAGTGAATTGTTTATGTGGTAACCTTGAGAATAGAGATCTGCTGACAATAAGGCCAACTTGGCAGGGCAGCCTGAGAGAGTAAAGTAAGCATGATGTGTTTGTTAAATTAATCAACTGAAATATAAACAAATAAGTTTCAAACTCAGGCACACAGCAGGTAAATCATTTCTGACATTCTCAAATGCTATTTTTCAGGTCAGTGCTTAAAACAAATTGAAGATACTAAACTTATAAATTTTGTTAAAATACTTAAGGAGATTTAATTAAGTTGCTCAAGGAATTGAGTGTTTAAAAGAGTTTAAATCATTAGACTTGAGCTAATCAATATTAATTAAAGAATAAGTAAAAGAGTTAAGGTGCCTGGTCTTTCCCAAATACAATATTTAGATTTATAAATGACATGATAAAATTTGGGAAAAATAACTTAAAAACTTAAGGAAAATGTGGCTTTTGGTTTTGTAACTTTAAGAAATTGTCAATTTAACTGTAAACTGTAAAAGTATATTAATTGCCAAAAGGCATTCTAGAAACTCACATTAACTAATAAAATACTAATAATTCCAGTCTTTCAGGGGTTATTTTGAAAAACATGATGGCAGATTTGAATGCCACTAAAAGCTCAATAAATGGATTCTGAATATTGACTCTGGGGAAATTATCTGTATGACTTCTTTAAAAGATTTTATTTATTTTAGGGAGAGAGAGAGGAGAAGGAGAGAGGGAAGGAGAGGGAGGGGGAAAGAATCTTAAACTAATTCGGCACTGCGCATGGAGCTTGATACAGGGCTCAAACCCAGGACCTGAGATCATAACCTGAGCAAGAAACCAAGAGACAAATGCTCTGAGAGAGCCACCCAGCACCTCATCTGTATAAACTTTGAATAGTTTTTTAAAAAAGAAACCGGCAATCAAAAGTTAATGGCCTTTTAAGATAGATCTTCTGTATTCTAAAATGTCGAGAAAAATATTATTTGCTATTTTTATTTATATTTATTTTAGCAAGCATATTGTTAAAAAGAAGACACCAGGCCAAAAATGGAGTCCTTTATGCCTCATATGTCCAAATCAAGACTTAAATCACTTTCAGCTCTCCCAGAAATGGAAGCTTAAACCAGTCAAATCCAAATCACCTGATCAGCACTAGTTAGGTAATCTGCCTCAGAGGGCCCTGTGATCCCCTGCTGGAAAGTGACCTTACAATAGACAACCTGCTTCTTTGTTTAGTTTAGCTTCCTTGCGCCCACTCCCTTCTGCCCTAAGAGTCTTTCATTTTGCACAGTTCCTTGGCGCTCCTTCCTATCTGCTAGACAGGATGGTACCTGATTCATGAATCACTGAATGAAGCCAACAAAATCTTTAAAATTTACTCGGTTGAATTTTTGTTTTTTAACAATATCAAATTTCAATAAGTCCTCCTTTACCCAGCTACCCAATTCTACACATGAGTGAAATTTTAATTTTTAATGTTGTCAAACCCACCTAACATGGAGTCATTTACACTGGGAATAAAATGGAGAGGGCAAATGCAGGCATGTGAAAGAAAATTAAAAATATTTAGCCTTACCTAACATAAGATGCAGGAATTCATAGCTTTTTTAAGAAATCAGCAGAGGGTACCTGCTGAACCCCACAGGCCGGGTCTGTTGATGCCAGCTCTGGACTTTCCTTGTTTCCCTGACTCGCCTATCCTGATCCAAGCAAGGAAGAAGACCATGAGGCAACCAGTCAGCTGAAAAAGCCAGACAACTTCCACGTTTGCCTTGTAAAAATTCCTTCATCTATAAGCAACTCAGAACTCACTGTTCCCATAGCCTTGGGTTTCCGGGATTGTAGGTTGAAACCCTTGCGATAAATTCATCTTTTGCCTTTGTTTTACTCAGTGTGCTGAGTTTGGTTTTTGACAGTGTTTTAAGGATATGAGACACCTTTGTACTAGAAATAAGCATGACACAATTAGAGAACTGCCATCTAACTTTACTATTTTAAATTACTATACAGGTAGAAGGCATTATGCTGAGTACCTTAAACTGACTCACTGAGTATTTCTGTTCTAGTTGTATTGACACACACATACAAAATACAACAACAGGAACAACAAAACCCTGAAATACGAGAGCTACTCTATAAAGAGATTTCATTACTTACTGGAGTCCCCAAAGAATCAGGTATATTTGGTTTAAGTTATAGAACAGGTAGGAACTTGACAGTGGCTGTGATGCAAATGCATTTTATATAACTAAATGTCCACTGTCACATATATGATTTACCCAGTCATCAAACAGTCCCTATGGGTTATATAATACATTTCAAGGAGATCTAATTTATTCCACGAGCATCAGCAAATAATTTAGTGAAAACATGGGAACTTCCTCTACTCAGACTTAGGAAAGCAGTCTTGTTTCTCTGAGTAAATGCATCACAAAGATAGCATTACCATGTAAATGGATGCCATCAATGGAAAATCAGTGGCACTTAATAAAAAAGCTAATTGCAACACATTCAAGAGGAAAAACCTGGAGAGACTTCTAAGAAGCTAAGTGAAAAATAGCTTTGGGTTTAAGTGTCATTAAAGAAAAAGAAATTAAACAGAATGCAAAAATGTGGGAATGTGGGGAGGTAACAAGGCAGAGTGGAAGGAGATGAAGGAAGACTTCTGCAAACGGATCTGAGGGAGGAGAAGAGGAAAGAGGAAGCAGGAACAGTGAAATTCCCATCAATGACAAGGAGAGGCATTTCTCAAGGCCATTCCATGAAGTAGAAAAAGAGGACCCTGGAGAAAACAGCATGCCCCAAGGCCAATCTGTTGTACCAGGCACGGGATGACCTAGCTCTGTGAGCGGTCGGAGAGAATTGTGTGTGCATAGCTGAGGGAGAAATTCAGACCTTTCTATTTTTCATTAGTTCAATAAAAACCAGGACACAATCAACATAACAAAATGTGTGCCGATTACTTAATATAATTCTACTGCATTCATCAAAAGCCTTTCTCTCTTTAAAAGCCTGTTCTCCACAAGTTGTTAGATGTCTTACAGAAAATGAAATGCATCATCAAGGAAACCCTTGTGCTCACATGCACTAGGGAAAGCACAGACAGGAACACCTACTGGATATACTGTGAAGTGCAAGGAGAGGTTCTCCATTTAAACATCCCTCCCCTCCACAGCTTGCTACTGTAGGGGAGGTGGGGGGGGTGTGGAAATCCCTCTTGCAGAGTCATTGGGGTTAGGCATTCTTTTCTCTGAAGTCCTCAGCTAGCTAACTGAAAGAAAAGCTAGACTTCTTTGTTAGGCAGGATCCTCAATTCTAATGGCTAATAAAGCTGTAGATGGCAACATGGGGCTACCTCCCCAGCTTTTCTTCTTTGTAAAGAACCCCAATTAATATGAGTTGGCTGGAGAGAAACATTTTACTACTGTGAACCTGCCATCTTGATCAGAGCCCACTGGGCAAGGGAGGCTACATGATTCCAGCTAAGCCCATCAGGATCTTTTGCTTAAGAATTTAAACTGAGATACGCAATGTAAGGGCCTATTCAGCCAGAGCAGCCCCACCCCCGTTGAACTGCCATTTTGTTGTAAAACTTAAATTGACTCTGCCACCTCCCCCACCCAGGGGAACTTACTTAAAAAAACAAGTCCCAGAAACCAATCCCAAGTAACAAAGTCCAAGTAAAAAGGGTGGGTCAGGTCAGGTGGAGATATTCAATCAGTGGGGGTGCACACTGTCTCCTGGTTACCAGGGAGTATGGGCCCCGCCCTTTGGGCACCTTTTGGGTGCCAATTCTGACCAAGATGATAGGTTGATTCAAATGTCTACTAGGGTAAATTGTAATTCAATTGGTCACCTAGCATGACTATGCAGATTTCTCTGTGTGTTACAATTTCACTGGCCACCTGCGTGTGGCCAGGCCCAACCACATGGCCTTTGCTCTATAAAAGCTAGTCTGTGAAACAGAGAGGGGTCACCCTCTCTGTAAGCAGTGGCCCCAACCAGTCTGTTTGACGGTCGGTTTGATTCTTGATGCTTGGCGGGAAATAAAGCTTTGCTTGACCTTTGCTTTGTATCAGTCTCACTCCTTTAATCATGAACCCATTATTGGGGGACCCAACATTGGAGACCCAACAGCAGAAATGAGGAATTGCAAACTGAGATGAATGAAACAGTTCTAGGATTTTTGTCCCTCAAATCTGAATTACCTAGGCACCACTTTTAAGTGAGGAAAATATCATGGAATTCCAGTATGTTCATAAATTTTTTTTTATAAAATGACATAATCATAAATAAGAATAACCCTGTATCTGTACTTATAACCACTATCCATTTATAAGATCAAAGACAGTTACAAAAGAACAAAATTATACAATCAATAATAGTCAAAATAATAAAGATCATGTGAAGAGAATGCTGTTTTGCTTAAAGTAATCTATGGAAAGCTCAAGGTGGTAAGATGATGAAACAATTTTCCCATGACTGATCTTAATTCAGATAGCATGTGTGGCATGATTGATAGGTTGATGTTACAGACATCTCATGCACCCCTTGTTATAAAATAACTTTGACTTGGTTCTTTTGTCAATAGTTCTTACCATTTGGAACAGCATGCTTGGAGCTCCATTATAAATATCCAAATTTAAGGACTTAAATGAAGCACAGAAATTGATTAGCAGTATTCGGTTTTAAGATAGTTGCTCAAATGATTTAAAATGTGTTAATTTCTTTAAAAAGTAATCATTATCCCAAACATCTCAAATATTTATTTTTTTAACATCTCAAATATTTAAATCCAAATAAAAATAACAAAATATATCCATGTTTTCCTAAGCCTTTGAAGGTCCCAATTTGAGTCTCATTACTCCAAAGCAACACTGTCTATCTAATAGAAACTTCTGAGATAATAACATTTTCTGTCTGCACTATACAACAGCCACTGACCACATGTGGCTATAGAGTTACTTAAAATGTAACTCATGGGATTGGCAAATTGAATATTAAATTTTATTTAATTTTAACCAATTTAAATTTAAATAGCCATATGTGGCTGCCAGCTGTCTTAATGGCCAGCAGCTGTACTTTTTTTCTGAATACCTGTCAAATGTTGGCTTTACAAAATATTACTAAAGCGACTCTCTGTATAACAAAGTACTCATGCAATTTAGTAACTTAAGACAACAAGCATTTATTTGCTCCCAGAGTTTCCATGAATCAGGAATTTGGGAATAGCTTAGCTGAACATCTATATGAAATATTATTAATAAATAATAATAATCGCATTAATTCTGTTTGTATAATATTAATACTTTCATTAATGTTTCATACAAATATAAAAATAGTCTGTCCCAAGTCATAAGTCCTATAGCAAGCAGGTCAGTGACAGAAATGGGATTTGAATCCACATAGTCTGGTTCCAAAATGCTATGCTTCTTCTTCTTCTTTTTTCTTTTTTTAAGACTTTATTTATTTATTTGTCAGAGAGAGAGAGAATGCACAGGCAGGAGAGCGGCAGACAGAGGGAGAAGCAGGCTCCCCAATGAGCAAGGAGCCCAATGAGCAAGGAGGCCAATATGGGACTCTGATCCCAGAACCCTGGGACCATGACCTGAGATAAAGGCAGATGCCTAACTGACTAGCCACCCAGGCATCCCTGAGAGCTATGCTTCTAACTGCTGTACTCTTCTGCTACTCTAAATGACATCCCTGTTCACAACAGAAAAATTTCTAGACCTCTTACCCTGTTAAGTAGAGCCTCTACAAGCTGGCCCACAATCCTTAGCTAATCCCATTACTTTAACCTTCATCATCTCCAGCCTTCCCTCCCACAGTCCCCAAGGACGTGGCCAGCCAGCTTTCCACCACCTCTGTCTGCACTTTTCTGCCTTCTGAACCTGGAAAATCCTGTTGAATGAGGGTGCGATCACAGAGAAACCAGCATATGAGAAGCGGCAGGACTCCCAACTGCCACCGTGTCATACATCTGAATTCTGAGGCTAAGGAATCCAATTGACAAACAATGTAATCTTTCAGACTGTTTTATAAGTGTTTATTTAGACTCTCAGCTGAAGAACAGGGAAAATGAAATTTAGTGCCGAGCTGTGTGAACATGGTCTGATTCCTGGATAATTTATTTTTTATGACAGATTCCATTTTCTGCTGCTGGCATGATTACATGGGAATACATTTGTCCACTGAGAGTACATTTGTGTCTTTTGCATGGGCTAACTCAGTGGTAGCATTTAATTTGTGCCATATTATTCACTTATCAGCCCAAAAGACAGTACATGCTCAGAATTACTAAGTTACTGAAATATTATTACAAGAATCAGTCTTGAGAGGCAAAAAGAACGTTCATGTGTAGCCTGAGATTGTTTCATTATCTTTAAAGTGCAGATATCATTGAGATGATTAGTTTCCTGGATAAATTTAGGTTTGAAATGCATGAATATGTACTCTTCAGAAATGTTGTGTTGAGTATTATTTATTGGGCAGTGAAACCGTGGAAGACTGAAATATGTACAGAGTGAACCTGGGTAGATATACAGCAGTAGGGTCTGGTGCAGTCCATTAAAGAGGGACCTTCTGAAAGAGATTGTCATTTATCAAATCTCACCAATTGTTGTAGTGGCACGTGTAGTGGCACGTGGCCCAGTGTTGCTAGAAACTCTGATTTTAAGAGGAACCAGATTTCTGAATATCTATATGGAATACCCTGATGTTTAAATGTTGATAAGTGTGGTAGGCATAATTCTAACAGTGACTCCTAAGGATTCACTTCCATGTGGAATCCTTTTCCCTTAGAATGTGAATGGGCTCTATTATATGAATGAGATACTATTACTCCCCTGTTACATTATGTGGCAGAAGGTTGATTGTCTAGGTAAGCCTAATATAATCACAGACTATCAAAAGGAGAAAGTGCAAGGATGCCACAAGCTTTTGCTGGCTTTGGAGCTACGAAAGGCCACACTCAAGGACTGAGAAGCTTGTAGAGGCTGAGAGTAGTCCCAGGCTGACAGCCAGCAAGAAAATGGGAACTTTGGTCCCACAATCTCAAGGAACTGAATTCTGCCAATGACCTAGATAAGCTTGGAAACTAATTCTTCCCCAGAGTTTCTCAGTGGGAGCTCATTCTAGCCAACACTTCCATTTTGGTCTTCTGAGACCCTGAGCAGAGAGCCTAACCGAGCCCAGCTGATTTATGACCAACAAACAGACTCTGAGATAATAAACGGGTATTGTTTTAGGTTGCTATCTATGTGGTTATTTATTAGCCAGTGACAGAAAAGTAATGTTGTAAGCAATTAAAACTATTTAAGAAACTGTTGGTTCACAAGCTCTGGTATAGCTCAGGTGAGGTGAGTCAGTTTAGACGGAAGGGGGTCTAGCATTCCTCCCTCTTCTGATATAACAAACTATACACTGTGCTTCTTATGATCCTTACTTATGGGCATCTTAAAAGATGAACTTCGATTTGAAATGCAAATGAAAAATGGCCACATTTTGGATAATGGGTAAAAGCATAAGATGATCATGTGTGAATGTATTAGTAGAGACAGTTTTTTGGCTTTGTGGATGTTTGCTATGTTCGTAAGGTTAGGTCATTGAGGTAAATCAAGAAGACGGGAAATTTCCTTAACATTTTTTCCTAAAAATGCATTGGGGATAATTGTTTCTTTAAAACTATTGTTGGCCTACACAAATCTGCTTCATTTATTTCTTTATCGAGGATGTAAAATAGTTGGTGACTGTTGGCATCCCTAGAAGTTCTCCAGCTTGAATACCATGTAGTGAATATGGGCACGTTCAGAAATTCCATGAGAGGTAGTTTTTATTTGGGCAAATAAATTTTAGAAGAGTATTCCAAGTGGCTCTGGGAATAAACTTGTTCTCATTGCATAGATAACAACATTCTTTGGCTGATGTGTTTCTTAAATATAAAAATGATTAATCAGCAAGTACCTTCTCTGGCAGCCCTTCGAAGACTCTCCTTATCTATTCAGCATAGTTAACTGAACAACTGGTGTGTTCAAGACACTTTGTTGTGGATAGAACTCTGAGAACAAAGATGACTGAAAAGACATGCCTGCACCTAGCTAGCTGCAAGTATCTCCTTTTTCTTATTACTTTAATCTTCCTGTTATAGATAGAAATGAGCATGTGTGGGGTTCTGTTAAACATGTTAACAAGATTTCTTGGTATGGGTCCTGCCACTGCCCCCCCGCGACCATGCACACAAATATCAATTTGAAGACAGTTGGACTTCCTCAGTTGCAGGGGAAAAAGCTGGGGAACTTCCGCTTCCCCCCAGTATTGGCTCCAACTGCTTGCAAAGACCCTGCCCAGGGATGCTTACTGCATACAAGCTGGTAAGCTGGATTTGCACACAAGTGGATTGAAGAGACCATTCTGTCCTCTTTGGCAGATGAGTGTGACCGGGTGCGTATCTTTCCATTCACTTAAGTTCCTCTTGGTCTGGGCAAATTCCACTAAACTGTAGGGCTTCTGAGAGCAGGCTGGGGCTCTGGAGAACTTTTGAGAGTAACCTAGCTAATAATCTTTGCAGGAGATTTTTACAAATGCAACTTGTTTGGGCTCTGGCTCAGCTCCCTCCTCCCCTGCACCCTGGCCCTCACCCTTGGGGTGGAGATGTAGAGAGTGAGTGTCCTTTCCTTCCACAATTCCTCCCAGGTGACATTTCTATTCCCTAGGCCCAAGGCCAAAATGTGGGGAGAGGAGAAAAATTTCCCTTTCATGAGCACTTATTATGTCTTTAAAAGCAGCCATTTGTTTACTCCATGGAGTCATGAGGTAATGGATATTCATGAAATAAAACAAATGTCTAAATGTTAGAGACCACAGGTGATTCTTAGTTATCAGTTTGGGAATGCTGAAACTTACATAAAATATAACTATCACAGTATCATTGTTGTTTCTTTTGGAATTTTCCAGTTAGTGTTCCAGGCATCTTAAAGAAGACATGCATTTAAGCTAACTTGTTATCCTTTGATTGAACAGTAGTGTTTACGCTGGGATTCTTCTTTTTCTTCAGTTTAGGTCCTATGTTTTCTATATAAAGTTATATAAGAGATTTTTTTTGCTACTTTCTTCTAAAAATTGGTTAGACTACTTTGTAGAGATATCTCTATGATATTATTAACACATCACAATATGCCAGAAGTTATAATTCTTTGGCCACAAAAATCTGTTGTTTTTTTCTCTCTCCAAATTAACCCCGGGGTTGATTTGTCAATGAGAGGTAACAATGTAAACTTGCTTGCAGCATTTTTCTATGGTATGTTCAAACTCCTTTTCCACTTTTACCTTATTGGTGTTAAAATCTGCAACTTGACCTTTCTTTGAAATTAATGGTCATACAGTAACTGTAGGTTGAGTTCTAGCAGTATCAATATTTGCTTGGCTAGAAAAAATGTTTTCATCTGTTTGCACATAATTTATTTCCTAGTTCTCTGAAGGTCCTGCATATCTTTTGCAATTCATTCCGCAAGGAGGAAATTTCCAGAGCAGACTGCAAAGCCATGCATGGTGTCCTACGGGAGCAAGGCGGGAGTCACCCTCTTGTCACCACCACACCAGCTGGTCACCCACAAATTTTGCTCTACACTGTTGTTTTATGCTAATGACATTTTATTTTCAGGCCGGTGATTCGTATAACATTAGTATCAATTATAATTTCTTTGATAGGGTAATTAATTCTTTTCACTTAAACCCTAATGTGTGTTGGGACTATTAATAATTTCAAATTTCTGAGTGTGCCACCAGTATGACAGACATCTTTTTCTCAAGCTAGTTAGTAAAACGCTTATTGAAACTGAAAAAGGCAAATGGCTAAAGAGCACAGTATGTATATATATATATAATTACTATGCTACTCTGGCAAGGGGACTACTATGTTCTTAATAGTCAGCACTGGGGCTTCTGCAGATGAACTAAATTTCTAATTAGCAGCACTTTAAAAAAAGGTAGTCAAGGAAATAGTTTTTCAGGTCTTGGAAATAAATAATCACTAAACTTTAATATGTAAGTAAAAGAAAGGAAAAAAATTATATTTGAGAAATGCCCATGCAGGTTTCAGGGTTTCTAGGAAACCAGATTAGCAATTAGAATGTCATTTGGTGAACAGCAAATGTGGGCAAAAAAAGTGAATCGCCCTAGGGAAGTTTCATGCAGATCATGAAAAACACCACTTTAATCTGCTTCTTCTCTCTCACTGAGTATGCAAATCCATTTTTAGTGTATTGGTAGATATTGCTCTATTACACTATCTCCAATATCTTAAAACATTTTCTCTTCATATTTATGTATGTTAATATTATCAATAGTTTTGCAGTGAAATTCTGATCTTGTGTTGGGAGTAACACTGCTATTTCAAATGTCTTTCGAATGGTTACACTTTTCTTCTTTTTCTTGTACTTCATTTTTTTTTTTTTAATCTAGAGAAGAGAATCATTTCCTGTCAGGCAAAAGGACAATTTGAGCTAAGTTCCTTCTTTACCCAAATGGAGGATGAGTAGGTATCCTTTGTCCTGGGATGATAGAGCAAATTGGAACTCAAATTTTTAACTTAAGGGTAATTATCCAAAATTTAAACTTAAAACCCATATTCAATTTATGCTATGTTTGGAACAACTTACTATGTGAATCTACTTTTTTAACTATTTGATTTTTCTTAAAAAGATTTATTTATGTATTTGAGAGTACACACGCACACATGTGTGCACAGGTGCCTGGATGTCAGGAGGAGCAGGGAGGGGCGGGGGGGAGAGGGAGACAGGCAGACTCCCCGATGAGACCATCCCCTGACCCGAAATCAAGATCTGGATGCTCAACTGACTGAGCCACGTAGGCGCCCCCTAACCATTTTTTGAATTCTGAGGACAGATCAAGTTCTTCCAATAAAGGCTGTGTCCAAATTGACATGTGTTAAAAGAGTAAAATAAATGCTGGATTTTAAAGATTTAGTTCAAAAAATAAAATAAAATACAAAAATATATTAAAAATCTTATTAAAAAGCATTTTAACCTGATTATATGTTGGAATGATAACATTTCTGATATTTTGGGATAATAAAGTACATTATTATAATCCATTTCACGTGTTCCTCCTTTTGTTAATATGGCTACTAAACATTTTTAGATTGTGTATGTGGCTCTCTTATTTCCACCGTAAGTTCTGCAATAGCCCAGATTATGAAGCGTGAACATAGTCCATTGAGAAATCACTGGTACTGGAAAGACCCTCCTCTAATTTCTATGTAGTGACCAGACTGGAGGATTTACCTTCAATCACCTTGAGCCCAGCTCTGGCTATTCATTGTACTTGCTTTTGGCCTCGAAAGTTCAACCAATATCAGGTTTCTGGGCAGCATTTCTCCATAATTATCAGAACTTCAGAGCTTCTAGCCCCACTAGCAACCTGCTGAAGAGCCTGCCCAGTGCCCATACCAGTGGTAACCCATGGGAGGGCTAGACTAGGGGATGGAAGCTGTTTACCAGGACAGTCATTTGCCTTGGAACTAGGCAGCCCATCTTCTAAGAGGTGCTGATGTTCTGCAAATGATCACTCCACTCCACTCTAGCAATGTACAGAGAGTTTGGTCCCGCTTCTCCACCTTGGACCCTACCCTCTCAAACAAGCTTATACTTTCTGCCTCACATCGGCACGCTGGATTAAGACCAAACCAAACTGGACACAACTATTGAAAATACAAGCATTGACGTGTTCCCAGATGGGTTCTGACAGGACTTCTAAATTTTCTACTATCCCCTGAGAATATGATTTTTGGGAACTGAGAAACACACATCTTTTGCATCGCAATGTCTAGAATGACTCCGGCTACATTGGGTGCCTTTAGTTATCACCATCTTTAGGGTATAAAAATCTAGATGAACACAAATGATGGGTTAGTTGATTATTCCTGGAAAAATCACAAAACATGACGAGAATCAAGATTTCTGACTCTGAATTCAATGTATTTTTTTCTTTCATTATACCCCTCCTTTATAAATGTCACATTAATGGGCATAGATATGTTATGTATTATACAAATTGAAAAATAAAGGCCAAATGAATTATAAAGATGTCCCCCACATCTCTCAAATTTTAGTCTCCATCTTCTTCACTTGGTCAAGATCTTTCCAGTGGGAAAACATCCCAAAATGAAATTCACAACTTCACTTCTCATTTCTATACTAAGGATTCCTATTTTGATCTTTTCAGCCCCCACTTGTCTTCAAGGCTCTAGTGCTACATTTCCAACTGTTTCATCCGTTCCTCAAAAACCCCACACATTTAAATTGCACTATATATAACCAAGTAATCTTCAAAGGACTTGAAAAGCAGAAAGAAAAAGAAAACTTGGTAGAAAGTATGTAGTACATTACATCTAAAGGGAAAACAAATTCTAAGTGTGAGGCAGTATTTTGTCTTTACCGGATTACACAGCCCTTGGGTTATCTACTTCCTTCCTTGGTCACCAAATAGCTTCTAATTAATCTGGCTTCCCAGGAAGCTCCTCACCTGAAAAAGTGGTTCTTCTTGAATTTAATACATTTGCTTTACAGAGCTAACATTCTATTGCTATCTCCACATACAGAAACATTTTTATTCAATTTATATGTATTGAGAATGCACTATATTCTAAGCCTTGCAATTGAACAATTAAGTGGCAAGAGATAAGCATATAAAATATCTATCTTATTATAGAATATAATTATATGTAATTTCTAGAAAAGCCAATAAATCAGATTCTTGACCTAGTCTGAAGGACCAGGAAGGCTTGTCTAAGGTAATAGCATTTGAGAATGTGTAAGGGCCTTGGGGTAAAAGGAAGTAAATTACTGTAAAAGAAATATTATTTCAAACCCAGTCTGGGATAAAACCTTATTGCTTTGATATAATTAGTAATCTCATTATTTGAATAAATTAGAACTCTGATAATTGTTTAATTATTTATGAGATCAATATTGGTCTTGGGAGACCAATCACTCGTACATCCATCTGACAGCATCTGACGAGTCTGCAGACCTTGAAACCAAGTATTTTTTGTCTAATCTATATAGTCTATAAATGCCTCTACTAGGAGAGAAACTTTTAAATTGGCCCACTAGAGGTTTTTCCCACGCAGGAAGGTTATAATAAACCTCTGACATGTGCTCATAGCTAAATTGTCTAGAAAAGTTGTTGTTATTGCCTCAAGAATTCCTTCTAGGTCTATAATTAGGTTACCATCATACAGAATGCAACCAAAATGGGGGCACTGGATGTGGTGAAAAAGAAAACCAAGGGATAAGCAAAATCGAGATCAAGCAAGGAATTGTTCTTTGATATTTGGACCTTACTCATAAACGCAAGATATAAAAAAGATAGGGGGGTGGTCATATTTACACTTTACAGTGACCAGTTTTTCTAGGATATGCTACCCAATAGGAATATAAATACGTGGGTCACCAATACAGGAACGGATTTAATGTAAATTTTCTAGCAGTCGCAGCAGAAAAAGTAAAGAGAATCAGGTAAATTAATTATATACTATAATTAATATATCCCAAGATATTGACAGGGTTTTCATTTTAACATGTAATGAATGTAAAATTCAACTCAATACTGTGCTCTTCTAGAATAGGTGAATTGTTGAAAGTTCCAGTAACAAAGGCTTATTGTTATTTTTTACAATTTTATGGAAAACAACTTGAGAACTTTCATTTTTCCTCTAATAAGATTATAGTTCAAAATGTACTATGTTTAATTATGAATATGCTCTCTTATTGATGAGTGTCTGCATAAATAAGAGATAATGGATGCTTCATGAGGAGATCCTCCGCATCATTATCCAGATCATTTCCAACAAATTAAAAATAACATTGCATTCAGAAATGCAATATTTTATCTGTTAGTGCCTCCTGCCATCCAAAAAACCAAAACACAACTGAAGCTTCTTTTAAAACATCTTAGCTTATCAAAGGCATAGCATTAACAGTTTTTAAGGTAGCTTATTTCTTACAAAAATGTACGGTTTATTTTTTATTATTTATATGATAGAGAGAGAGAGAGAGATTACAAGTAGGCAGAGCAGAAGGCAGGCAGAGGGGGGGGGAAGCAGGCTCCCTGCTGAGCAGAGAGCCTGATGCAGGGCTCCATCCCAGGACCCTGAGATCATGACCTGAGCCAAAGGCAGAGGCTTTAACCCACTGAGCCACCCAGGCGCCCCCATACGGGTTTTTATTTTTATTTATTTATTTATTTATTTATTTATTTATTTATTTATTTATTTTTAAGATTTATTTGTCAGAGAGAGAGAGAGAGAGAGAGCGAGCACAGGCAGACAGAGTGGCAGGCAGAGGCAGAGGGAGAAGCAGGCTCCCTGGCGAGCAAGGAGCCCGATGCGGGACTCGATCCCCGGATGCTGGGATCATGACCTGAGCCGAAGGCAGCTGCTTAACCAACTGAGCCACCCAGGTGTCCCCCGTGCGGGTTTTTAAATGTGAAAATCCAAAAGGCTGAAATAAAAGCATCTGCATTTCTCCAAATTCAAATATAATTCATTTGGTCATTAATTCTATCAGTCTCTGAATACAATCTTATGAAGAGATACTATAATTATCCCATTTTACAGATGAGAAAACTGGATGAAAGACATACTTTTAGCAAGACTAAGATATTCCTTGGATGTGTTCACAAATTGAATCCTGAGAATATGTGTTATACTACTGATAAAATTAACTTATTATAATGACAGTGTCATTGCAGCAGCTAACATTTGTTCAAATTTTTCTGAGTAGGCATTGTTTTAAATGCTTTACAGATCCAAACCTAATCCCCCAGCATCCCTATAGGCAGATACACTTACTATAAGCTCCATTTTTTAAATGAGGGAATTAAAAGATAAATTCTTTTAAAAAAATTTTAGTAAGTTGAAATGCTTCACACATTGTTCTCAAGAATGTTTCAAAATTGTCTAATATATATTTTATAATTATTAGTTCATAATAATAGTTGTAAAAGCAGCTACATCTATGGAGGGCTTTGTCAATGTTGGGCACCGTTCCAGGCATTTGGATGTAATACCTTACTTGATCATCATGGTAATCTGTGAGAGGGGGGATACTATTACTATCAGTATTTTATAGGTGAGAAACGGAGGCATCCAGAATGTAGGTAAACCGGCCGACATCACACACATAAGAATGACAGCGGGATTCCTATAGTGCATGTGTCAAAATTGTATTCAAGTTTTGTATTAATTCAGTGCTTACCTGGTTAGGATCAAAGGTGGAAATTTCCTTCATTTCCCAAACTGTGAATGAAGAAATGAATGCATCAATTTTGGATGATTGACCCATTTTAACTAATGCCTTCCCCCTTCACAACTGTCCTAATTCAAAAGTTTTCCTGTTTTAAAAACCAAAACCCTATGTATATCATCCAAATGTACATTCTTACTACTGGGGTTGGAACTCAAGATATTTCTTTTTAAAAGTCTAATTTTAAAGGGAGTTTTCTTTTTCTAATCTCTATTAAAAAGTTAAGCACCACCAAAAAAATTATTCAGTTTTAACATAATCTTTTAGAACTAAAAGTTTAGTAGAGGATTTAGTGAAATATACACAAAGAAACAATAAGTTGATTTAACTAATATCAACTTTCTATTTTATATTAACTTTTATTTTTAATCTTTATAATCAAGCATTTAGATAGTTTAGTGAGAGTTTTCTAAAAATATTCACTGAATAAACTTCATTAAAAAGTGTATGTTGGGCCTTTAGTTAATTTATTTAATCAAAGCTATGTGGTCTTCTCTCTAAGGTATATAAAAGAAACATTTACACACATCCCTACTGATGACACATTAATAGTAAAAACAAGGGGCGCCTGGGTGGCTCAGCGGGTTAAAGCCTCTGCCTTTGGCTCAGGTCACGGTCTCAGGGTCCTGGGATCGGGCCCTGCATCGGGCTTTCTGCCCACTAGGGAGCCTGCTTCCCCCTCTCTCTTCCTGCCTCTCTGCCTACTTGTGATCTGTCAAATGAATGAAATCTTTAAAAATATATATATATAGTACACGCAACATTTTAAGGCTTGACACTTTTGGTGCACGATTATTTAGTTTTTCTCCATATATAGATACCACACCTTGTTGTCAATAAATAATTCCACTTTAATGGCAAAGTAATAATTTAGACAGATACAGGGTGCACATTTGCAAAAAAATATATGCAAGCTGGTTTACAAGCTAGAGGAACAATAAACCAATAGAAAATACATCATTCAGTTAAGTCCATTGACACCAAGTACTTATTATTGGGGCTTTACAAAGACTACAAAACTTTTCAGATGATTTATTTCACTGTTTCTGCCTATTTACATGATATGTTACATCAAAAATGTACAAAATATAAAATGTATACAGACAAATGTTTCACAAACTAGTTTAAGTTGTAAACTAGGTGAACCTACTGGGATGTATTGCAGGAATTTGTGTTTATGATCATGTTTGGACTGTGTTTCTCAAAATGACAGGGAAAGATTAGCAATTTCTTTTAGATCACGTATCATACAAGGGCGACTAGTCACTCATCCAGCTACATATACTGATGTTTTACGACAGCTCTGATCCATGTTTGAGGCTTCAAAGTCAGGGTGACAATTCTATGTGCATAAATTCAGTTCAGTTTTCCCTTGGGGCAATAGCACCGTGTAGGACCTATAGACTTAGCGACACTCTGAAAAGGGCTCAGAGGTCTCGTGTTGGTATTGTTCTCTAGCAACTGACCCACGGGTGGTCACAGAGAGTAGCACCAATGGCACATCCTGAAAGCAACCCATCTTCGCGTGCCTAGAACAAGTCTACAGCATGGCCTAGCCCTTCGGTTCAGAAAACTCAAAACCCCGTCCTCTTGTGTGTGGTGGTAACTTCTCCCATGATCCCAACTGGTTTTCATGCACGCTCTTTAAAGCCTGCCACAACAGATGCACTTTCGGACATTTTTACTTTTCCAAAAATGTATTGGCTTCATGTACAGTTTTGAAGCATGCTCACTCTAGCACTGATAGCTCCTGCATCGTCATAACCACGTAAATACAGGACAAACACACCAGATAATAACAGCTTTGAGGGTCTGCATTCTGTATTTGTTTGCAATGTACAGGAAATCTCAGCAAGTGAAACACCTCTTAACACCAACAGGATTAAAGTACATTTGTGTGTGTGTGTGTGTTTGTTTCGATTTGTGCAAGATTTTTTAAATGATTATTTACAATACCTACCCAGTAGACTGTGCAAATCTAACCTTCTTTTACAGTATAAACGCTTCCGCTTCCACAGTGACTTCACTGCTTCAGTGTTCTTTAATGCTGAATTTCTCATGTACAACGATAGTAATCAAAACAACATGCTCAAAACTAAGAGGAATAGTAAGAAGAAGAATAAAAAGAGTAGGGGAGGAAAAGCCAAATAGTTGTGCTCATGTTGCAACTAGTGCTTCCAGCTCTGCTGGGTAAGAATTCCCATTCTCCCTCCTTCTACAACTCTTTTGACCAGAACTGGATGGAGGTGAGCCACATGTCTTCGCTTTGAAGTGATGGTCAAAGAGGGTTTCTGGGTTAACTTGAACATTTTGGAGGAGAGGCGATCTATTCCCAAAGCAAAAATACTGATTTTTTTTTTTCTCTTGTCCAATTCTTCCCAAAAAACAAAACAAAACAAAAAACCCAAACCCCAAAAAACTGAAACAGGTACCTAGAGGTGAGGCTACTGTGTTAACTTGTGTTGCTTGGTTATAAATGAAAAGACAGTGGAGATTACCAATGGTTTAGGATTTAAACCAACTGTTAAACTGTCATAGAAATCTGTTTTAAGGCAGTGAGACAGCACCATAGGAAATGTTCCTTCTTTCACTGAAAAGGCTCCAACGAATAAAGCCCTAAGAAAGCCTTTTGTCAGTGTTGTCTAATAATTGGTATAAAACTCTTGTTAAGGGAGTGGGCAGGTGGTTTAAAACAACCTTATAAAACCTGTGGTAAAAACCACCTTATAAAACCTGTGACTCATACAGGAGAAAGTTGGCGGAGCACATCGTGTGGACGTGGCAGTTAAGAATGACATTGGCACGTCTCCAGCTTGCCGTGCTCGCGTCCGCCCGGCGGTGGCGCAATTCCGCTTGTGCTGACGGAGGACTGGCCTCTTGGCTTCGTTTTGGACTGGGGTGAGCGCACAGCACAAACGCTGCTGGAGCCCTGTGACCAGCACCATGTGGCACGAGGGAGGCTGGACGGAGAAGAAGGGGCCCCGCTCGGGGGGAGGACGGGCCCCCTCAGAGGAAACGAAAGGAAGGGACAAAGAAAGGGCTGCATTGTAAACTTTTAAGGAGGAAAAAACAGAAAGTCCAGTTTGGCTACCCCATGTGTGATCTATTCAGTTGCCCTGTCCTTAGGGTCCTTTCCAGTTGAGTAATGGAGCCGGACACCACTCCACGGATATTAAAAAAAACGCCTAGAAATAAAATAAAGTTAAGCTTCCGTTTCAATCGAGCATCTTGGCGGTTCAGACTTCGCTCTGCTCCTCGGAGACCACCACTCTGGGTCAGGGCCCTTGACAGGGTGCTTTCATACTGGCAGTGGTTTCGTGAAAATACCTTCCTTACTCGTTAAACCTTTAGCAAAAGCATCCTCTCTTCCCCTGACTTCTTTCACCCCCTAGAGAGTAGATTCAAGAGATGAATCTAAAATGTCGTCATGGTGGCTGGTGCTATCGCTGTCACAGCTTTGTGTGCCCGAGTAATTGGCTGCTTCTTGGAGTTTCATTAGCATATTCATCTGAAGAAAGAAAAAGAGACATCGATGTAGGCAGGGATGCAGTGAGCGAGCCAGCCCCATAAAACACACGGAGGCAGCGCGCCTCATCCCCTCCGAGCGAGACGGGAAAACAATTTCAGGTTTGTCGGAGTCGCCTCCGGCTCCTATCGCGGTTCTTCCCGAACGCGGCTACGACACCAAACCATGAGGACCAAACAGGGCCTCGAGATAGCTCTTTTATTTGGGGTTGTGAATGAATACGGCTCCAGCAGGGAGACTGGGAAAGAAACTGTATCACAGCTGGACATCTGGGCTCGTTGCTGGAGAGCACGCCAAGCTCCTCGGCTTTTTGGCGCGGGGAAGCAGAAAGCATTGAATGGCAAGTGAAAGTCGTGGATGTTCATACCCACGCAGACGCGCACGCGAGCGCGTGCACACGCTCCCTCGAGAGAAGGAGGGGATGGAGTGGAAGGACGCCAGCTGCTGCGCACAAACGCACCATCTGCTGTTTAGGGGCTGACCTCGAAAGGGGTGACTGAATGAAGCCGACCATGAGTGTTTCAAGAGGGAGAGGGAGAGAATCACTGTCAACTTTATGTTGTTGATGAATTTCTGGCTAAAATATGATTGATCTATCACTGAAAACAAAAGCCACCTTCTGGAACAATAGCAGCTGTCTCGGGTTTCCCCGTTGATAGGACAATGGTAATGTTTGTTCCAGAAAAAGGGACATTCGCCTGAAAGCACCTGGGGAGAAAGACAGCTAGCGTTTCCATGTACTACAAAATAAAAGGCAGCCAGCTTGCTGGCTTTTGATAGATCTGCAGATCCACTGTTAGAGGAAAAAGAAAGATTGCTTAAAAGCAAATTGTGGATAACCTGTTCAATGATTTTATTAGAAAGTGCAGGAAAATTGGCACGGGTCTTCATGAAAGAAGTAAGACTTGTTTTCTTGTCGAGGTTTTCTAGAAGTGGTCCTAATCTTTATATTGTTTAATGCATAGTCATTTTATTATTTTATAAAGTAATCCAAGTTGTTCTTTTTTTTTTTTCTTTCCCAAATTAGAGGACTGGACAATCTGATCCAATAAAAAAGAGAAATCTAAAAAAAGGATTCCTTAGACATATGTTAGGCTATGGACGCTTGTGTGTTCTGTGTAAAATGCATGTTCAATAAATGCTTGTGAAATAAATGATAGATAATAATCAACAATTTTAGCAAGCAGGCCTTTCTGACAGAGAGGCTACAGTGATAGCGTATTTTAAAGTCATTTTAATATTCTTCAGGACAACATTTTTCAATATAATTGTTTGGCTAACTCTCTGAATTTATTAAATCAGCTATATACAGATATGAAATGAAAGTTGTCAGTGACAGCCTCTCAAACCCAATAAAGCAAAAGCCAAATGTCTCCATAAACATGTACTTTCTCTCTCTTCTTATCCCTCTCTCTCTGTCTCTCACCCACACCCCAACCCCATGCATATTCATATTGCCTCCCTCCTTTCTGATGTCAGTTCCTCCATCAGTAGTCACTGGCTGTATGTTCAAGCATTTGGGTAAAGATAATTTGTAAAACACCATTGTGTATTGAGTGTCCTCCTGATTTACTAAGAGTAGAAATTGTAAATGAAGTATTTAAAGGGTTATGATTCTAACCTCAGTCAAATATTTGAAATCACTTGAATGCTGTAAAAGTTTTATGGTGTAACAGAAGCATCATTAAAGTCTTGATTTTTAAAAATGGTGCCATATAGTAAATACGCTTCATTAGAATAAGTTACAAGTCTTATATTCATAATAAATGTACACATGGGATTTAATTTGCCTTCTCATAGTGTTGCTTTGTGCATTCAAGTCAAAGAGGATTACAAGAGGGGGCAAGGTTACAAATATGATCCATTAGTCACTGGGATAGATCATTATTTCTGCAAAAGAATGTCCTTCCTTTCCTCTCATCTGCTTTCCCCACATTCGTAATCATAAATATAATGTCTATCATTTGTAACACGTTGCTCAGGTCCTTATACCTCTGCTATTACCAATCTGCTGGGCTCCTAGCCTCCATCCTCTCTTCTTTAATTTGTCTTCTGCTCTGTTACCAAAGAGATCTTTATAACCTGCAAATCCAGCTAACATAAGTCCCCTGCCCAAACACCTTTGATAGCTCTTCATTATCTGTGTGATAAAGTTTTAACTTCCTACAAAGATAAACAAGCCTTGGCAGACTTTTGTAGCTCTAATCTTCTTGCAGACTTTTGTAGTTCTAATTTTTCTTGCCCTTCTTGTTCTAATCCCATCAATCTGCAGACAGCATTTTTATTCATATTCATTTTTATTACAGTGTCCTAAATTCACCTGCTGCTTCCTTAATTTTGGATGTTCTCCATCCAATCACATGATGGAACATCTGTTCTTCTTTCTAGATACAGCTTAAGAGTCTCCTCCTTTATAAAGCTTTTTCCTAATCACTTCCTCAGTGGACTCACAACTTTTATCTAGCATTTGACTCTACCATTATTTTACTGTAATTTATATAGGTAGACGTCTCTTTCCAGTAATGAACTGTGAGCTTCTTGAGACCAAAGATGATATTTATCTTTTTTATTTATCGACCAAGTCTTAGCCCTGAGGATATACTTATTAATACTTGTTGAAAGAATGAATGCGTTTGTTGATGAGGAATAAAATACTGTGAGATGCACCAAAAACTTGTATCCTTGTTCATATCCAACATATTTATGACATTAAATAGTGGATTTTTTCCAAATATTTTTGATTTAGATTGGACTGCAAATATATTTTTACTCGATGCCAGTAATTATAGAACTATAACAAAATAAAAGCAGATGGAATATTTATTTTCTTATCAGAAGGTGCCTGATCCAAAGATTTACTTTTAGATGATGTCTTTTGCTATTTAGCACACCGTAATCTCCTGTTTCTTATGATGTTTAGTTGAGCAGCCATTTAAGAATCAGATTTTTTAAGCCCAATTTTTATTCAGTATGGGAGACTCTGGATCTCTTTTCCGTACTAGAAGACAAGAGCATTCAGAGCCAGGGAAGAGTGCTAGATGGGCTTAGCTGATTGGAACTGGGAAGTTGAGGGCATCCCGTAAGGGTCCCTTACTCAACAGTTTAATTTTTCAAAACAAACTCTATAAAGTTTCTCCTTACCTGGAACAGACACAGTATATCAACACACAAAAGCAAGACTAGAGTTTATATTCAGATGTAATAACCCAAACTTGTATCCTAAAGTTAATATTTTCTCTTAAATATGAACCATTCTATATGCAATTAATTAGTATTTGCTTGCAATTATGGTGCATCTAAACAAATTCCTCCATTACTGTTGATTTCAAGTTATGTATGAGCTAAAGGGCCAACTACCTGTTAGAAAAAGAAAGATCTAGGCCCTTAAGGATTTTATGGTCTAGAGCAAAAGTCCAATTTGGAAGTCCTATATGAGTTCTCTGGACGCTAAGCAGACCTTTGTAAATATTTCCATGACTCTATGGAGCCCTTTGAAATAGTATGCACAATTTTCTGCCTGCGTGTGTGTGTGTGTGTGTGTGCACACACGTGTCTTTTGCCTTGAAAAGATCTTAAAAATCTATCATCTTGTTCACATGTAACTACCAAAATATTAAGACTGGTCAGCTGAGATGATAATGTATATATGTTGAGTTGTGAGTATACTAATATTCCAAAAAATATCAAATCACTTTATGTTCTTGGATATAGTCATAGGTTATGATTTTTAATAATTTCCTTTTTTGTTTTAACTAACATAATGTCCTTTATTTCAGTATTTTTTTTCTGTATTGATTGTACAGGTCCTGTGATTTCTGTAACCATAGAATGGTAAGCTAATAAATGCATTACACCTGACACCAGTCTATACAAATTCATCTATAAACATGAAAAAAATACATGAAAAAAATATTTTTCCTAATAATACTACTTACTTAATATTCTCAGAGTACTCATAGTTTGGAGTTTTATTGACCGTTACTAAACCATACAGAACTACAAATTAAGAAAGATAGGGAGAATCAGGGGGAATAACTTCCCTTTGATTTCCAAGTAAGTTTAGTCTTCTCAACTGTAGGCAACAAAAGACTAATTGTAAATCTAGTCAGACTAGCTAATATATGAAAATATTATATTTAGAACAAAATCCGGTTTTCTCTTAAATACCTAGTGAATTGAGTCATGTAATGTTGAAGACTTATTAATTTACATAATTTTCTGCATAATAAAATAAAAATTATGGTCACAGAGTTCAGCCTGGTTTTAGTGTTTCTTGATTGTTAAGCATACAAGTTTGTTCTTTCATTTTAAGAATTTCACCTAAGGAAAGTAAGCCAAAGGAAAAAGAGTTAAAACAGAATACCTGTATCAGAGCAGTCCCAAATACCACCTAAGATAACTAGTATCTTTGATACAAATGACTAAATATTGATGACAACACACTGTCGTTAAGATTATATTAGAAGAGTCACACATCAGCTTCTTACCAGAGGATCCCCTTCTGTGTCACTTTGTGGAATGTGCTTTGAGGTTGTGGCTTCCTTAGTGGATATGCAGCCCTCATACCCAACATCTTCTGGTCTCAACTGAAGTAATGCTGGGCCATCCTGAGGCAGAGATGCTGAGCTCCATGGGTATGTGTCAAGCACCCACTTTGAGGGGTCTTCCCAAGGTGCCCGTTTCCCATACATCTACAAAATAATTACATATTTAATACATATATTTATAATCTGGAAAATTGTGTATGGACACAATTCTTTTCAAAGTTCCATAAGAACTCAGTGTGCAAAGGAATCACTCAATTAGTGGTCACCTGTTTTACTGAGTAGGGATATGTATTAATTTTCTCTTTTTCAACATCACTGCACTCAAATTTTCTTTGAAAATAAAAATAATTTCTCTGATAATCATTTTCTCTGGATTAATTTCCTCTAGTAATCTCATTGGTTCCTGTAAAAACTCTTTTTAGATGTTTATTTATAAGGCCAACAGTAAAAGAAGAGGAAAATGGGAAATGAAAGCATTCATGTTGTCAGGACCCAAAAGGAAGAAAAGAGTCAGTAAGAAAGAGATGATAATGGCTCAAGTACTGGTAGTGGAGGAAAGGGGAGAAGATTACTGTAAGACACGTTAAAAATTTTTAATTAGGAAGGGCACACTGCAGAAGCAGAGGTGGAATGGACTTTATAAACAAGTACCAGGCTGCAGGGGAACAGAGAGAAAAGCTAAAACGAAGAAAAGAGGGCAGTAACATGGGCAAACTAGGTCTTTGATGTACTTCCCCTCCTGCCTTGACCTGCTCCTCCCTCCCTCTTACAAGCCTGGTTACCAGGTGCATATATGGTCTCAGCACACTGAGAGGTATTCTACATGGCCTACTGTGGTTCAGTGATCAAAAGCAAAATGGTGGATACTGACACCACAGAAGGCACATGAATTGCCTTGGAGTTATCTTTCGGATTTCTCCCAGAGGAACTGTATGAGGTTGTGTCAGCCTTGCCTTGAGAAAAAGAGAAAGAAAGAAAGAGACAGAGAGAAAGCAAACAAGCAAGCAGGCCAGGTCCTGATATCTGCATATCCCTTGGGAGATGAAGGCAGGAGTAGCAATCACTATCACTATACAATAGATACATAGTTTTTATGGCTAGAGAAAGTTTTGAAGCGAAAGTTTTGAAGCAAAAGTTTTTCCTCAGTTAAAAACCTACTTTATAAAGCTAAAGACACAGCTTGCCATACAACTTAAGCTAACTGAAGAAAATGTGTCATTCTTGGAAAGTTACACAAAAAATATGAAGGTCTAGAATCAACTGATGCCAGCCTTTTAAAGAATCATACAAGATAGCAAAATTGGAGGTGACCAATAAAATGCTAAATAGGCCCAACACTAAATTTCAGTGTAAAACAGATATTATAGAAACAGAATTGAGAGAAGATTTAAATACTAAAATATTATAAAATTACAAAATATTAAGTATTTAAATAATTAGAATAATATGAATTTGCTGTTGCCACTTCGATAAAGGTAGAATCACCAGAATAAAAATCAGAATCCATTTTATCACCAGTGTTTTTTTCCAACTAGAACATCTGGCAGAGAGCATTCCCTATGGTTCCTCATCAAAGCATGCATTTGAAAAGAGATTTTTCTATTCCACTCAGCTCAGAGTTTCATCTTTGTAAGAAGACTTTTTTTTTTCCACCTCTTGCTCCAATTCAATTCTTTGTTACCAGTAGATCCAAGGGAATTGTTCATAACACACATGATTCCTTCTCTCCCTTTTCTGACAGAAAACATATACGGACCACTCCAGGAATATTATCTGCCAATGGGCTTATGGCTGAGCGCATCCTTCAGTAGCAATGAGAAATGTCTAGCTATTTTTCTTATCTCTCCTGGGTACTGGGCTTCCCCCCTACATTCCCTACACAATATGGTTGATTCAGCATTTACACTAACCTACTACTAAACATCTAGAACCACAAAGAGAAATGAGACATTTTTTTCCCCTCTTCAAAAATAATTTTGAAATATCTCTTAGTTTTAGTCTGGGAAACTGGTATTACTCTAAGGGTTATACTTTTGTCTAAATGGAAGCTGTATAAAATTCTAATTCTCTGGATAGTGTTTTAAAAATAATATTGACTTAAACATTTTTTAAAAAAGAACTGAAGCAGTTTTTAAAAATTAGACTTAAGGAAGCTAAGCAGTGTTAGGTATTGCTATTTTTGAGTTTATGCAGTCTTCTTTTTCTTTATCTGTATTAGCAAACACAGGGGAAATAAAGAGATTTTATATATAAAAAC
The DNA here is from genome assembly GCA_004024625.1 of Mellivora capensis. Taxonomy (NCBI): domain Eukaryota; kingdom Metazoa; phylum Chordata; class Mammalia; order Carnivora; family Mustelidae; genus Mellivora; species Mellivora capensis. The sequence goes on along the minus strand of PISX010002594.1, from coordinate 85,494 downwards.
TTGGATGACAGTTTATTAATACTGAAACTATATGAAGAGAACTTTCATTTAAATATTGGTTTTAAAAATATGACTTCTAGCATATTATAAACTTTCACATAAATTTCTTTTTTGTACAAAATGATTGACATTGAGAGATTCAACTCACACCTTAGCATAACAGTTTCAGAGGAACCCAGAAAAGTGAGATGTTATATTTAAAAAATATAAACTTTTGGCATAGTCTTTTATTTTATTGGAACCAAACAACAACTGGGGTTAGACTGGCTCATATCCTTCAAATAGGAAACTGTATTACTTAAATCTGGAATAAAACCAGTAGATAGCATGCTCTAGGATCATTATCTCTGAAGATTCTGAGCACATCTCCCAAATATTTATTCATTGTGTTCACCAGAACCATCGTGATGGTTCTAAATACTGCCATTCTGCTCTCCTAGGTGAGGACAGTGGGCCGCTCAAAGGAAAGGATAGGAAGGAGTATAGATCACCAGTGACTTTCTAAAGGGTAAATACCTAACACACTACTGCAGATGACAAATGTGAAAAGCAAGAACTGTATCTTAATTCTAGTAGCAGTTGCAATGATCAGTGATAGAGATGCCTAAGCAAAAACTTCCTAAACTTTGGCCGAGTTGTAGAAAAGATTAGATTCTTTACAATAAGCTGGATGATTATGAAGTAAAAATCTTAAAGATTCAATCTTGAGGTTTACAATTCTACAATTTCATGAAAGCTCAAATCCAATTTGAGGAGATAGTAAACTTTGTTGAGAAACAGAATTTTCTTATTAGTGATGTATTGTGAATTTTCCATTAACAGTACGTAGAAGAGACAGCGTGGGGCCTCATGACATGAGGTAGATGAGAGGAACAGCAGGAATGCTGCTAAATCAACCTGCCATAGATTTTAAAAAGTCAATTGCCTTAGAATGTAGAGAATTCCCTCAAAATAGTAAAGGATTCTACAAGTGAGGTTAAAGCGTTTCAAACAATGAAACATACTAAAAACAGGGAACCAGTAAGCAGAAACTACTTGTTGCAAACTGTATGTTAAGAGAAGAAATGATCAAGGCCCATGTTAACATGTCTGTCTTATAAGATATAGAACTGTCCAATTAGCTGGCTTTCAACTGATTGCTATTACCCATGGCAATAAGTTTGTTTGGCCTTAAATGGGTAGTTGTTGGAATAAAGGTTTTCTCCTTCTCCCATGTATCTATTTTCAGAACAGAATACACAATAAATAGTTACATACTAGTTGATCTTTAAAACTTTACCAATATGTTTATGTAGCTCATGCCTTCAGTTTCTGTATAAATACCCAGAGAAAAGAATGTTCTTTGCTTTAAAGGATGATTTTGCTTGTTTTTAAACAGTAAAGGATATTGAATACTATACCTGAAGACCTTCTCTCACTGCCTCCAGAATGTAAGGTACCAAAGAATAGTTCCAGAGATCCATGAACCACACTCTGGAACCTTCTACATCCATAGGGCAAGGAAGGAAAAGTCGGGGGCCTAAGAAGAAGCAAACCAGTTTGAGAACCATTACATGTAACAACCTAAACACATAAATATTCAAGACATAATTTGGGGGGAATTAATAATATATCTTGCAGGATTCTTAAACAATTACAATCTTAGCCATCTTGATTATTATCAAAGTATGTTTTTCTGAAGACTCAAGCTCCTGAACTCCCCTTCCTTTTACCCTAAAATCTTAACATAAGAACATAACTTATTAGAGTTAAGAGAAACCCTAAAGGTCATAATCCAGTCAACCTGCCCCATTTTATAGATGATGAAACTGTGCTGAACTAAATTCCCAAATATAAAATGTGTTATTATTTGCAGAGTGGGATTCAGCTTTGGTCTTCTGATCTCAATTATCAAATTCTTCTTTTTCATTTACCTTGTATCTTTGGTGAGTACATCTTTATAATCCAGCAAAATAGGAAAGAGACTTTTATATATGCAATTTAAGAAGGATTAGAAAAATAAACATTTTTATGTCAACCAAAGAGAATTAATTCAGTTTTGCCTTGATGAAAAATATGAAACACCCCAGTTATCCATAAAACACCTAAATTATCTCTAACTAAAATCTTCTCTCATAACTATATTTGATATAAACCATTGGCTAAAATTTGTTTTTTATCATAAAAAGGGAATTTAAACAGATATAATTTATTTCAAATGGTTATCTGATTTTTAAATATTTGGCTATATTAAACTCATGTGATTTCAGTCAAATCTTAGAAAACCATAATTGTCAGGCATAATGAATCTAATCAGACATATAAAGCTTAGAAGAAGTCAAACTTTCAGAAGGAAAAAAGAAAACTTAAATCTTTGGGAGCCTGAAAAAAATTAGCTTTGCTTGTTATTTTCTACCATCCAATCTGGCCATCTTACCACGTACTCTTAGTTCCTGGAAAATGGCATATTGCAGTTTTGGAACTCACCAATGGTAACATCAGAAGAACTGTGTGTTTCCAAAAAACTGTTGAGATGATGCCATGTCTTAGGAATCCAATCTATAATTTTGACTAAGTCATTATTGCGTATATTCCTTTCAATCTCTATCTCTATCAGTTTCCTTCGAAGGTATCTACCTAAAAAGCCTTTCACTGGTTCTGTGTGGTTTGCGCATAGCACCCACCTACAAAAAGACAAAAAAAAATTATATATATAGTAAGAAATCTTTAAATAAATTAAGTCCACAGGATTCTCTTTCCAATATAAATAAAGAATGTTCCTATGTCTATTGGTGGCTCATTTTAATGATCAAAGGGGTTAGGAGATCTGTTAGCATTAGAGGTATACAAAATAACTTTTCTTTTTAAGCTAAAGCAAAGCTCATGTGCATCAGAAGTGAGTGGGAGTCTACACGCTGAGTACTCTTCTGTAGGAGAATCACAAATCCTGAAATAGGAACTCTTCACATTCCTCACACTTTGAAGAAAAGTGTTCTACTTTAGCTGGTAACATAGTGAGCAGGACAAATATTTCTTTCCCTTCCTTTCTTTTTTCTTTTCTCTTTCTTTCTTTCTTTCTTTTTTTTTTTTTTTAAGAAACAATTCTGATTACAGGTTGAAAATCACAAAATGTCTGCTTGAGAAAGAGTGTCAAAAGAAGTGAGAATTATTTTCACACCACAGGTCACCACTGGCAGGATCTGTCAATGTACAAATGGAAAAACACTAACCAAAAGCAAACAGAAAGAGACAATACAACAAAACAAAACAAAGCATTCAATTTATCTTTACCTGAAATTGTGATGCAGCTCTAGATTTGGTGATGAAGAAACTCCCTGATTCATTGTTCCAATAATATATGGACTGGAAAATAAAATTAAATACATTGATGTGCTGAAGGTAGAAGAGATTAGTCTATTAAAATTGTCTTAAAAAACAATGTAGGTAAATATGGATTATTCCAATTAACATTAGGCTTTAAAATGGTAATTTTGTAATGTTAGGTGGAAAAATAAGAAAGATCATTGAGCTGGAAATTTGGATTTGGGCTTCTAATTTCAGCTCTAGCATCCTAGGAGAATCATTTTACCTTTCTGAGCCTGACTTTACTCATCTATAAAATAAAAAGGTTAGATGGAATAATCACAGTAATCTCATTTCACTCTAACATCTTGTGACTCTTATGATTATAATCAAATTCATTAATTTTTCCTCTTTCATTATTTCATAGATATTTTAAAGTTTCTTAATGTTGAGAAAATTTGTATTCTTGTTTCAAAGCTGATCTCATGATGATCTACTTTTAACATATAAAAAATCTCTAGCAGAGATTCTAACATTTAGGTTGTTCTTATATGTCTTTCCTTTAGAGGCCATCTTTAGTGGGTTTTCAGATTTTTTTATACCCTATTTCAACCTTTACTTTCATTGTAAATAGTTAAAAGTTAGACTCATTAATGGTGATATATCTGAACGCCTTAAATTTATCTTTATGGAAGGTTGAATTTAAACTTCGATATGGAGGAAAAGTGAAACCAGAGCTCAGAGCTTCATTTTAATTCTTAATTTCCTTGATCCAAACATTCTGTCATTGACATTGGTCTCCCAGACCTTCCACATATCCGTAGAAGCTAATGCCATCAAGTAAATCATGTTTCCATAAAAGTTGCCTGGAACATAATTGCTGAATAAATAAACAGGTGTTTCAAGAAATGCACAGGGCTTTTTTTTTTTTGGAAATATGTTCTAATATTAATGAAGGCTTCTTAAATTCATGGCATCCATCATAGGTTTAAAAAGGTACAAAGACATAAGAAACAAATCTGGTCATTTTTTTCATATTTCATCACTCAAAATATTTCATAAGCATACCATTTGTTGTATTTACAGTTGAGAAAACCATTGAAGATATCACTCAAAGAGCCCACATGATGAAGATTATCAAGAATTATTACAACAGGGAGTTCTACACCATTATTATCTGCACTGCACTGTTCAGCCAGGTTAGCAAGATACTGTTGCAACTCCTTGAAAAAAAATAAAGGAAACAAATACATCAATGATTGATTTATACCAATGGCAAGCAATTCATAGTTTAGGAATAGCACACTTTGTCTGCCATCCAGTATCTTTGGTTAAAACCCATAGGTCATGGTGCTGATATAAAACAAAACAAAGAAATATAATGCTGAGAGGATATATTTTTTAAAGAGAAGAGCAAAGAGAAAAGCCAATACAGAACAACTGCTACAAATAGAAAACTTTGAAAACAAAAGCATGTTTCTCAGTTGTTGTGTCTCCTTAAAAAAAGAAAAAAAAAAAAGAGGGGGCAGTGAGTTCTGGATATGAGCTCATATAATAAACCATAAATACTGAGACTTCATTCTTGCTTTTGGTATTACAATGATAAAAATGGATTTCAGCAAACCTTATAATAAATCCAAGAATAAATCCAAGGAGGCACACCTAAATTTCCACTAATATTTTAAATGTTTTAATTTTAGTTCATTTCAATGGGGTACATGAAATCACAGCCCCAGGACTTAGAGAGAGGTTTGGCTATTATTTATAATCTGCATGCAACTTCTGTGATTTTAAACAAAGACAAAATTTGCTGTAGTTCCCTGGGTCACTGACATTAGCATTTAGCATTTCTTGAGCTTATTGGTTTTTTTTAAAGGTATTATTCCTTTCTAATAGCTTTTAATCTAAATATGATAACCAGTTCATTGACTGCTCTCACAGATGGGTAGGCCAGACACATAATTAGGTTTCTTAAAATTATCCTAATCAGTAAGAACATTTCCATAATATTTGCGTATTTACAATGACATTTTCAATTTGTAAATCCTGGTCAGGGTTAAAAAACAAATCCACGATTCCAATTTCTGGCAGCCAGGTAGGTGAATATGGATACCACTCATCTTAGAGGCCGCCTCCCTCTGTCTGTAATACCACTTTTAGAACTAAAAGAAGAAAAGGTTAAAAAAAAAAAACAGTGGCCAGGGTTTTGAGGCATTTAGTAATATACTCATTTAAGTTCAAATATAGAATTTATTAGAAAACTAATGCACTGGATATCTTACATTGAGCCAATCACATTGAACACATATAGCCTAAATCAGAGAATACAGAAAAATATGCTTAAAATAATGAATAGTCTGGAGAATTTCATTCATCTTAAAAGACAAAAATGGAATTTATATCAATAATTTACCCATGTTAAGTCATTCATTCATTTATAAAACACTGACTGCCTATCTTCTACATTCATCGCTCTAGACAATCCCCTGAGGTGTACAAAAAATAATGGATCATCATTCAAGTTAGTAAGTTGAACATTAATTATGACTGAATCAAGTACTTTTCTGGGCATAGGTGTTAAAAAGACTTCCCTTGTAGGCTTTAAGATGGTCACATTAAGTACTAAAATTTAAATATGATAAATCATTTGAATACGATATCATAATATATTATGAGCTATGAGAGATCAGGAGAGGAGATTTTGCCTAGGTGGCAGGTTTCAAGGAAAGCTTTCCAGAGAAGGAAATGCTGGAGCTTGGGAGGGTGATACGTAACTCATGGTAGGTACATACATAACTAATGGTAGGTACATACATAACTAATAAATGTACAAAATGCAATTCAAAACATCCCATTAGAGAGGTTAAAAGGAGAATCGTGGTCTGTAGGAAAAAGAAGGATTAATTCCAACTGGGGAATCCTGATGGACTTACATAGTGAGGTGAAATTTGAGATGAATTCTGAGTAGTGAGTAGAATTCTAAATGATAGTTACGCAGTTATTTATCCTTTCCAAACACCTTAGCAAGCACTTATTATGCTCCAGGTACTCTTGGTATTAAGGATTTAGAGAATATTTCTCCATTCCAGGAATTTAGAATTGATAAGCAGAAAGGCAGGTCAACAAGTAAACCACAAAAACAGTGTGGTAAGTGAAATGCACAAAACACTATAGGGAAACTTAGGAGAGGCACCTCATCCAGACTTGTTCAAAGAACAGGATCCTTGGGGACAAACTATTGAAGTACAAATAATAAAGAGTGAAAGCTGGAAGGTATGAGTGTGTGATGTGTTTGGGGAAAAATAAGTGCTCTGTTTTTACAAGAGAAATTGTGCATGGCAGTGGTGTTGCAATGAAAAAGAAAATGGACTTTGAATCCATGCAGAAAAATTTGGAACTTTCTACATAAACAAATGTGAACCAACGACTTTTTTTTTCTTCAGTAGGGAAAGAGCAATTTATTTATCAAAGGTAACAGAAATACCAAAGAGATAATGATTAATTAGAAATGGAAAAAGCATTCAAGAAGCTTATTACCCAGAATAGTGGGTTACGTGTGTGTGTGTGTGTGTGTGTGTGTGTGTGTAAAACACCAAACTGTAATTCACAGTAGAAAAAACAATGTAGGGTGCCTAGGTTAAGCCCAGTGGGTTAAGCCTCTGCTTTCAGCTCGGGTCGTGGTCTCAGGGGTCCTGGGATTGGCCCCCCTGTTGGGACTTCTGCTCAGCGGGGAGCCTGCTTCCCCCTCTCTCCCTGCCTGCCTCTCTGCCTACTTGTGATCTCTCTCTCTCAAATAAATAAATAAATAATCTTTAAAAAAACACAAAAAACAATGTATCTGCGATGCCCGGGTGACTCAGAGAGTTAAGCGCCTGCCTTCAGCTTATCCCAGGGTCCTGGGATCGAGTCCCTCATCGGGCTCCTTGCTCAGTGTGGAGTCTGCTTCTCCCTCTCCCTCTGCCTCTCTCTCTGACAAATAAATAAATAAAATCTTTTTAAAAATAATGTATTGGGGCGCCTGGGTGGCTCAGTGGGTTAAAGCCTCTGCCTTCAGCTCAAGTCATGATCCCAGGGTCCTGGGATCGAGCCCTACACTGGGCTCTCTGCTCCGCAGGGAGCCTGCTTTCTCCTTTCTCTCTGTCTGCTTGTGATCTCTGTCTGTCAAATAAATAAATAAAATCTTAAAAAATAATGTATTAAAAAAGCATACATGAAAGATTTTGTTCAAAACATGTAAACCTTACTTGTACTGCTGAAAAAGACTATCTAGTGGTAGTATTATTTTCTACTAACCTTTTATTTTTAGGATTAGGTAATGTTTTGATGCTTAAAAATGGAAGAAGAGCTTTCCAAATAGAGGGAAAAGAGTAATTAAAGGCAGAAACATTAAAAAATGTGGTAAGAAAGAAACTAATAGTATATGCTTTGTGAATATAAATAATGTTAAGTAAGTTGGAAGGAAGTGTTTGCAACCTGGTATGATTTGAAAGGTTACTGGATTTTTCCTACTGGTAGCAAAGAAACAATGAATGTTCTGTGTGGGGTCCTGAGTAATGTAGTCAGAATCATGATTTCAAAAGGTGGTAAGTATAGTGTAGAGGAGAAGAGGAACCAGTCAAGAGAATAACAAAACTGCTGAAGCTAAGAGAAAATATGGGACTCAATAGGGATGGTAGAGGTGTGGGAAGATTTTGACTTTGTACAGAAAAGAATAGAAAAATGTTGCAGGATTTAATGCAGTCAGACTTTAATAATGAAAAGATACTATATTTTTCATGAGATGAAGGGAAAAATCAGAAAGAGAGAGAAGGAAGATTTAGCAGAAGTTGTGAATCAAGCAGTTAGAAAACAGTTGCTGTCATCCAAGTGATAGTGTTAATTTTGGTGGGAGGGTGATGGTAGTGGAGATGGATGGAAGAAGATGGATTTAGTATTTTTTCAGAGCTGAACCTGGGTTTTCTAAACTTGTGTACTTGGTAGAAACATGTGTATGCTAAGGGAAAGGCCTCCTATTCAGGAGGGTGGGTATGGCTAACAGTGTCCAATTGGAATTAATGCAAATTGAAATGAGGGGAGTCATCCAGGTGAGAACAGAAGTGGAAGAGAACAGAATGTTGGGTCATCTTTTCATTTACCAGGAGATGAAGGAGACTGAGAAGGAGCTTGCTGGAGGGTAAGAAGGAAACAGAGAATGATAATCTCGAAAATTAGAGGAATTTCTAGAAAGGGAGGATTTCTTATAGCAATTTGGTATCCATAAGCAATAAAAAGAGAAAGAGAGAGAGGGAGAGATACAGAGAAAAGAAGCAAAGGGCATTGAACTTGGTAATTAAGACATCACTGAGTGATTGTGGAAAAATAGGGCCGTTCAATTCTCATGATTCTCAGCCATCTTGAGAAGGGCAATAGACCTCTTTGGGAATCTAATGAAATCTATGGACCAGTTGCAAGTGGACAAAGTCATACACAAATAATTTTGTCATATAACTTGAGTTTTTCTCAGACCCTTTTGAAATCACTTTATAACCCCCACTATCACTTAATTGGGGTTCAATCTTAGATCGACGTACTGATGCATTAGCATTAAAATTTTCATGTCCAAGATCTAATTAGGCAAAAGAAAACAGGTATGTCTATCAGATGGACATTGATAATTAGATGAATCCCATACTCTGAAAATATACAGAGAAATCGGTAGTTCTATAAAAGATCATTACCTTCTCTGGTTTTGACTCTAGACCCCAAAAAATGAATCTGCCAAGACCAGTTTTCTGATCTTTCCCTACCTAACATTCCACGTGTTTTCATCTGGCCACATATTATTTACTAAATCCATCTCTAGCTTTCTGGGCTCACTATATCAAATGTCACGAAGTGTAATTGTTTATGTGTACTGTTCTCGATCAAAATATCCCAGCTGGCAGCTCGAGGGACGGCTTCAAGAGCAGGAAGAGGGACAGAATGTAAAATGCAGGGGTACCAAACACGTGAAAAGATTTTTTTTCTTTTGATGGTTTTATTGTTTGATATTTTTTTGAATCCGTTAGTATTTTTTTGGCTTTGTCTCTTCGTTGCTTCCTATGGCCTAGCATATCGCCCGTCAGCCATTACATGGCTTCATTTTTCAGGGACAGGATTTATTACTTCATGCCTCATTCCCACTTTACTTTAGTAAATATACACTGCGAGCAGCTGTCCCTCAGACAGTCTCAACTAGTCATCCCCATTCCTTTATACCATTCTCACTTACCCCCTCCTCACATAAAAGCAAACCAATGCAAACAAAAACCACTGCAGATTCTCTGAGAATTTGGCAAGAATTGGCTAAATTCTCTAGTAACGACTGTATCCCACATTGCTGACAGCTCATTCATATCTTACAACAGAAAGAAACAATAAACGTTTGTTGGTTGTATTTTGTGCTTTCCTGATGCTAAATGCCACATGATTTGTCCAGGGATTTTTCCCATTACTACTTCCTAGCCTCATTAATTCTGTTCCAACGCTCTTGGCTAGGCTTTATTTTTCATTATTTTTTGTAATAACAAACATTAAGCTCACCTATTAATGACACAAGTGATTTTATTCAGGAAAAGAAGAAAATAAGAGTGCTGGTAATATTGGTGACAATTTTTTTTAAAAGATTAGTATAATATTGATTAAGAACATCTCCAGGGGCGCCTGGGTGGCTCAGTGGGTTGAAGCCTCTGCCTTCAGCTCAGTTCATGGTCCCAGGGTCCTGGGATCAAGCCCTGCATCTGGCTCTCTGCTCAGCGGGGAGCCTGCTTCCCTTCCTCTCTCTCTGCCTGCCTCTTTGCCTACTTGTGACCTCTGTCTGTCAAATAAACAACAACAACAAAAAGAACATCTCCAAACACTAAAGAGTTTTTTAACTGAAATAAAAAGAACCTAAATATAACAGTAGATTTAGGGAGTGAGGCAAATTTTATAAGCATAAATAATTTTCTAAGTGTAATTTTTATTAGTGTAAATTACCAAATGTTTTATTAGACCACATTAAACTACATCCTAATGAAGTCCAAATCACTCTACTTGATTAAAAACGTGATTTTAAGTGATCCCCAACTTTATCAAAATGACATGGTTTCCTGTAACAAATCTATTGCCTTTTTACCAACCACTTGTTTTTTTTCGTAAGGAAGTCACTTCTAAAGTCATACCAGCATTGGGGGAAATCCAAAGAACACACTGAGGATGGTTAAGGGACATAATCCTTTCCTCATTCTGGCTGAGAAGAAAAAAGAATGGTGGTAAAAATGTTTTTTTAAATAACATTCTGAGGAGACCTAGAATTTGCAGGAGGCATTAAACATGTAGGCTGAAGCAAACAAATGACTCTACTCTTTATACTTTTGCTTAGAGAAGAGTCAAATATTCTACCTGAGGTTACATGTCTCTATTTCATTGAAATGAAAATGGGTGGTTCAACAATTTGAAAGGTGCTGAGTTCCGAGGAAATATTTGGAATTCATGAGCTATATTTATTTAACTTGAAGAGATCCCAGCATATTTTATGTACATCATTGTTCTCCTTGAAAACGACATATAAGACAGTTTTGAACAAAATTTGGGGGGTGGTGTCTGCATGGCTCTGTATTTGTGAAAGAAATCTTCATTGAAAGCCATTATACATTAATTACATATATATGTGTAATTATATATTATAATATATAATTATATATCTAATTATATATATATATTATATATCTATAATATATGTATAGATATATATATCTCCCCCCCTTCCCCGCCCTCCACCTCCCCCCCACACTCTTAGCTCTTACCATGCCCCTACTACTTTTTCCATATTACAGCTGGGAAAACCATGGCAAAGGAAATTCAGCTATCTGCCTTAGATTTCAGTTGGTCAATGATAGGGACTTAGTAAACTACTCCATTAAGAACATTTTTTATTGAGAAATAATTGAGATACATCCCTGCATAAACTTAAGGCGAACAGCATGATGATTTGATTTGCACATATTGTGAGATGATTCTCACAATAGGTTCAGCTATCGTCATCTTCTCATATAGATCCGATAAAAAAGAAAAGAAAGAAGAAAAAAGGACAAAAATTTTCTTGTGAAGGGAACTCTTAGAATTTACTCCCTTAACAACTTTTCTATACATTATACAGCAGTGTTAGCTATGGTCATCATTTTAATATTATATCCCAAGTACTTATTTATCCTGTAACTGGAAGTTTGTAACTTTTAACCATTTTCTTACAATTCCTGTTCCCCATCCTCTGCCTCAGGTAATTTTTTTTTTAAGATTCCATATATAAGTGAGATAATACAGTATTTGTCTTTCTCTGACTTATTTTGCTTAACATAATGCCTTCAAAGTCTATCCATTTTTAGCAAATGGTAGGATTTCCTCATTTTTTTATGGCTGGATAATATTCCATTGTGTGTATATACATATACATATATATATATACATATACACCAATTTCTTTTTTCAGGGACACTGGTTTCCATATCTTAGTTATTGTAAATAATGCTTCTATAAACATGGGGGGGTGCAAATATTTTTTTGAGTTAGTATTTTCATTTCCTTTGGACACATTTCCTTTCCACAGAAGTGGAACTGTTGGATCATATGGCAGTACTATTTTTAATTTTTGAGGAACCTTCATACTGTTTTCCATACTGACTATACCAATTAGCAATCCCTCCAACAGTCAAGGATCCCCTTTCTCTACATCCTTACCAGCCTTTTTTATCTCCCATCTTTTTGATGATGGCCATTCTAAGAGGCATGAGGTGATATCTCATTGTGGTTTTAATTTGCATTTCCCTAATGACTAGTGATGTTGAGCATCTTTTCTTGTGTCTGTTGACCTTCTGTATATCTTCTTTGGAGAATGTCTATTCAGGACCCTTGTTCAGTTTTTTAATTGGTTCATATGTTTTCTTGCTATTGAGTGGAATGAGTTTTTTTCTATATTTTGGATATTAACCCCTTCACAGATATATATGGTCTGTAAATATTTTCTCCAATTCTGTAGGTTGTCTTTTCACTTTGTTGATGGTTCCTTTTGCTGTGCAGAAGTTTTTAGTTTGATATATTCCCACTTGTTTATTTTTCATTTTGTTGCTTGTACTTCAGGTGTCCTATCCAAAAAATCATTACCAAGACCCATGTCAAGGAGTTTTATTGCTATGTTTTCTTCTAGAAGTTTCATGGTTTCAGGTCTTACTTAAATCTTTAATCCACTGCAAGCTAATTTTTGTGAGTAATGTAAATATGTATACAGTTTTATTCTTTGACATGTGAATATCCTATCCAATTATACCAGTATCACTTTTTTTTTTAAGATTTTATTTATTTATTTGACAGAGATCACAAGTAGTCAGAGAGGCAGGCAGAGAGAGTAGAACGGAAGCAGGCTCCCCGCTGAGCAGAGAGCCCGATTCAGGGCTTGATCCCAGGACCCTGGGACCATGACCTGAGCTGAAGGCAGAGGCTTCAACCCACTAAGCCACCCAGGCACCCCACCAGTATCACTTATTGAAGAGACTCCATTGAGTATTCTTGGCTCCTCTGTCCAATATTAGTTGATGGTATATACTTGGGTTCATTTCCAGGCTTTTGATTCTGTTTCATTGTGCCTGCCAATTCTATGCGTTTATTGTCATGCCAATACCATACTATTTTAATGACAATACTTTTATAGTATAGTTGAAATTAGGAAGTGTGATCTCCTGCTTTGTGCTTCTTTCTCAGGATTTCTTTGTCTATTCAGAATCTTTCATGGTTCCATATATATTTTATGACTTTTTTTTTTTTTTGGACTTCTATTAGAAATGCCATTGGAATCTTGATAGCGATTGCATTGAATCTATAGATAGCTTTTGTTAGTATTGACATTTTAATAATATTAATTCTTCCAACCGATGAACATGTGATGCCTGTCTGTATCTTCTTCAATTTTTTTAATCAATGTAATGTAAATTTAGTTATGTAAATATTATGTAGAATTAGTTTAATTTATAAGTATTTTATTGTTTTTGATGCTACTATAAATGAGATCAACTTCATTTCTTTTTCAATAAATCCATTGTTATTGTATAGAAACACAAGTGATTTCTGTTTGTTGATTTTATATCCTGCAACCTTATTAAATTCATTAATTAAATCTACCAAGGTTTTTTGGGGTGGAGTCTTTAGGATTTTCTATATATAAAATCATGTCATCTGCATAGAGAGCCAATTTTACTTCTTTCTTTCTGATTCTGATACCTTTTTTTCACCCCCTCGCGCTCCCCCTCCTCCTCCTCCTCCTCCTTCTTTGCCTGATTGCTCTAGCTGGGACTTCTAGGATATGCTGAATGGAAATGATGAGAGTCAGTGTCTTTGTTTTGTTCCTGATCTTAAAGGAAAAGCTACCAACATTTTACCACTGATTGTGATGTTAGCTGTGGGCTTGTCATATATGGCCTTTGTTAAGAAGTGTTCCTTCTAAACGTAATTTGTTAAGAGTTTTTATCATGAATGATGTACTTTGTCCAATATGGTCTCTGCATCTATTGAGATAATCATATGATTTGTTTTCATTCTCTGTGCCATATCACATTGATTAATTTCTCTATGTTGAACTATCTTTGTATCCTAGGGAAACATCCCACTTGATCATGGTGAAAGATCTTTTTAATGTGCTACTGAATTTGATTTGCTGTATTTTTATTGACAGCTTTTACATCTATACTCATCAAGAATATTGTCTATTGTTTTCTTTTCTAGCAGTATCATTTTCTAGTTTTGGTATCAGGATGATGCTGGCCTCGTGAGTTTTGGATTGTCCCATCTTCTTCAAAGTTTTGGAAGAGTTTGAGAAGGACTGGTGTTAGTTCTTCTTTAAATGTTTGACAAAATTCACCAGCGAAGCTATCTGCTCCTGAGTTTTTCTTCTTTGGGAGATTTTTGGTTATTGATTCAATCTCCTTACAAGTAATTGGTCTATTCAGATTTTCTATTTCTTCCTGATTTAGTCATGGTAAGTTGTATGTTTCTAAAAGCTTTTCCGTTGCTCTTAGGTTATCCGGTTTTTTCGTATATTGTTCATAACATTAAGAAATGTTTTGTTCACTAAACTGTATGTCTGGTTTATTTCAAGAATCCAATCCAAATTTTGTGACTTGAATTTATTTCTGAAAATTTGTAAGCCTGAATTTTCTGAGACACTGGGTTAGTTTCGATCATCTAACTAGGTTATCTTTGGAAAAATGACATTACCCAGTGTCATGTGGATTCCATCAAGGTATTGTCCATAACAGATGAAGTTTCTTAAGAGTAGCTTAGGCTGAATTGATTGAGAATGTAATGTGTACTTACAGGCAAAGATATTCTAGCATTAGGAATATGTTAGGCATTAAGTATTTTCTTTTTAGGATTCTTTGTTTTACTCATAATATATGAAAGTACTGGCTAGGTTTTATAGCCCCCTCATGCCTATTTAATAGCTGAGAGTGCTCAAGCTGATTATTATGGTACATTAGACCTTCGTTGATGGCAAAATGAAATATGGTTCAGTTTCCTAAGGTTCCTAAGCAGAAATCCTATAGAAATAAAATGTAAGCAAATTGCTACTCCCAGAGTTTCTGCCTAGCCTATTCTAATCATACCCACATCCTCCTGACTGTAACACCCCAGTTAATTCCCACCTATTTATTAAGACCCAGGTCAAGTATTGACTTTTTATAAAGCTCTAATTCTTCCAGGAAGAATTATATTTTCCCCTCTTGCTTCTACAGAACTCTGCATGGATCTCTTTCTACTCTAACACTTCCCAGATGGATGTCTAAGAGAAACCAGACAAAAGAGACTTGTCATTTTCTTCTGCATATTCTCAATGCTTGCGAAGTACCTGATAACTGAATGTTACTGAAGAACAGTCTTGTTTAAATTCATGAAACAGGGTTAAGTCATCCACCAGATTTTAATTTTAGTCAAAGAGGTGGTAGGTTTCCATGTTCAAAATGGGTTTCACATAATCTTATAGCTTAATTGCTTAAAACACTTACAGATAAATAGCAACAATTCTCTTAGGAATTTGTGACTTACCTTACTTGACTTGTGGTCCACATTAAAAGTGGCAATTGCATCCTCTGTTTTTTTCCTCCCAGATTTGGTTATTACATATTCAGCAAGTTTGTTTGCTAAATAGGTCTTTCCAGTACCACTAGGTCCTGAGAGTATAATTCTGTGATGCTCCATCAACAAGTTAAAGTACCTCTGGGTAATTGGTTTAGGAATCAGTGTATCAAAAACAAAACTGTCCAAACTGTTTTCTTCTACCCCTGAAGGAAAAACAAAGGGAACAGCATGCCTTATTGTTCTACAGAAGCTGGCATTTAAAATACAGTGTTAACCGACAACAGAGCTTTATTAGTCACGGGAATGCGGGCTTTGTAAAATGTTTTCCTTGATATTTCTATCTCACAACCACGTGTTGCCATTTTAAGACAAAAAAAACATTACGAATAAGGCAGAGTGAACATCTAAATGAACCTAAGCGCTTTCCTTTTGTTCAGGCATCCCTCCACTGTCTACTTCAGGTTTCTCACTTGTTTCCAGAAGTGGAAGAATTACTATAAATTCTATTATAATATCTTCCTTCCCTTTGAAGGTGATAGTTTTGTTAAGAATAAATATACAAATTAAAATATATGTGTATTTTCTCCCCCTTTTCTTCCTATTTTCTCCTCCTCTTCATTCTCTTCTATCTCTCATTACAAACCCCAGCTGTACAACCACTTAAGCTTTTGAAGAGTATGAATTGTGATATTTGGCAAGGAATTAAGAAGCAAAGCAATAGTATCCCCTTTTACTACTAACCCAAGCACCTTAATCACAAAATCAAATGTTGGCAAATTCCTCTATTAATCCAGTTTATATAGATCTGCTCTGGCTCTTTAACATATATGAACAAAGAATTAGAGAGACAAGTATACTTTAGATATTCCATTTGCCTATAATTAATCACATCATCCAAAGCAAACAGAATTTCTTAGCCCCAATTCTTAACATCTATTCTCTATCCCCAGTGGGTATATCTATTCTCTATACCCAGTGGGTATTTATTGGGGAACACATTTTAAAATCAAAGTAAAGTGATGAATTTATTACTCTGGGATAGGCAAGGAATTCTTTGTTTCCTCCCAAAATGAAAGATGATAATGGGGGAAAACCTAAAAATTTGAAATTCCCTAAATCACATTCCTATTCTTGAGTCTTGGAGAATCTTCAAAATTACATTCCAAGTTTCACATCCCAGAAGTCAAAGAATTTCATTTACTTGAATTTTAGTGTTTTAAAAATAAATATGTCCCATTTCATACTAAAACTATCAATGTAGTTAACACAGTTTTCAAATATGAAAATTTGAAGTAAAACTAAAAAAAAAAAAAGAGAAATGGAGGGAGGAAAGGAGGAAAGTGGGGAGGGAGGGAAGAAGGAAGAAAGGAAGGAAGGGAAGAAGAAAAAAATGAATGTTGGTTTAAAAAATACACTTTGTTTTCTTTTCGTTTTTGTTTTTACCTTTCAGGTTCACAGTAATGATGTTATTATCTCCAACAAGGTATCCACAAGGCAGCAGTTCAGGCACTTCTAGGCTGTGAGATCTAATTAAATCCCCTATACAGTAGCTAGCAATGCAGTCAGAGCTCAGACCAAGGCTAGTGGATGTATCAATTCGGAACACATATTCCTAAAATGATACATACAAAAAGGAAGTCAAAACAGAGATTCGACTCATCTACAACAAATAAAAAGCTCATGGGGATATGAAGCTAGCTGTCAAGAATTTTGCAATTGGTAATAAAAGAATTATTAATATCACGCAGCACAAAGAGAGAAAGCTTTCCTTACTACTTGAAATGGAGGCAAGAAAAAGCAGATGTGTCTACATTACTAAAGCTAAGGAAAGCATCAAAATACAGCATATTCAAAAATTAATATCAGGATATCTTGCACAACTTACCTTAAAGAGACGTCTAATTACACCATCTAAGACATCCCACTTGGTTTTTCCACTAACGCCAATGGATCCTATCAAATATGCCTGAGATTTCTGATCCTAAAAAAGAATAAAATAAAACATGATAAAACCCAGTTATATGTCTTGTTTTATTACTACATTTTCTATTAAAACACATTAATGTACTAATAATTAAGGACTAAAATGTCTATTAAGCCTATGGTATGGGTGTTATTGTAATAGACATGTATAGTTTATTATATAAAATAAAACATATCCCAACAAACTAAACAAATGAAGTAACATCAAAAACAACAACAAGAAAGAATGAGATGAGATGAAGTGGGATGGTATGGAAAATTGATTCATGACCTGTTTGGTAGTAGGAAAAAATAGTCTTTTGCTTTAATGCAGTGGGTACATTCTGGAAGAGAAGTGAGAGGGAGAGGTAGAAGGGAAAGGGTGACAGAGATGGAAGAGAACTATTTCATATGAGCCCTAAAACTTCATCTTACTCATTTTTGATCCTATCTTTGCTAAGTCTAAAAATCAGTTTTTTCATTTGTCAATGTAGATTATACCTAAAATCTAATCTGTCTTTTTTTTAAAGATTTATTTTGTCTATTTTAGAGACAGAGAGAGAGAGAGCACTCCAGGGGGAGGGGCAGAGGGAGAGGGAGAATCTCAAGCAGATTCCCCACTGAGCGCAGAGCCTGACGTGGCGCTCAATCTCACAACCCTGAGATCACAAACTGAGCCAAAACCAAGAGGGACACTTAACTGACTGTGCCACCCAAACACCTCTAAAGTCTAATCCATCTTTTAAAAATGTGTTATTCACAGTAGCATGGCATTCACATATTTACAAAACAGTTCCCATTTTGAATTTATCAGAAAATCCACTAAAAGAACATTTCAGGGAATCCTACAGGACTCACTTTATCAAGCAAAGAATACCTTTCAACAAAGAATGGTCCCAAATTTATTATTATTTTTTGTCACATGGGATTTTGAGGACTTTCTACATATATTGGACAAATAATTCAAGATTTATAGTCTAAGTGGAGCCTTTTTTAAGATGACTAGAAATGGTCATGTAAAATAGTAAGCATGAGGCCAGTAGATATAATTAGCCAGTTGATACATTACAATCCTGATTCTGGTCGCCAACTGCATTCATCCTTAAAAGGTGTTAGAATAATACCTAAGTCAGATATTAGGAGATACGGATTCTACAACACAGAATTACCTACCTAATTCTACTACCTAGTTAAAGAAATGTGACTTTAGGTAAGTCACTTAGCCACCTTAGAGCCTCTATTTTTTATCTGTAACTTTTACCACTATAAGGGTAAATGATTATTGTCATCATTTAGATATACTTCAAGTTAGAAGCCAATACCTTTTCCAGAAAGAGTTAAGAAATTCACAGCAAACCACTGTGATTTTTTTTAGTACTCTTATGGACTGAATGTTTATGTCTCCCCCAAATCTACATGTTAGAGCCATAACCCTCAATGTGATGATTTTTGGAAATGGAGACTTTAGGAAGAAGTCAGAGTAGGTCAGTAGAATGGGGCTCTCATGATGAGATTAGTGACATAAATACGGGAGGAAAGAGAGACCTCCATCTCTCTCTCTTTCTCTCTCTCCAAGTACACACACTTTGGAAAGGACATAAATATCAAGAAGTTAGCTATCTGCAATGCAATGAGAGATTTCTCACTAGGAACCAAATCAGCCATCATCTCGATCTTGGGCTTCACAGTGATGATAAAATAAATTTTTGATGTTTGAGCCAAAGCTCAAGAAGATTAAGACAACTACCTTCAATGTTCAAAAACATCACTTTTTAGAATTATTTTTAAAAAGAGAACTTGTTTCACAGCATTATTGTAACCAGTCAAAATGAATGCTCATACTATGTTTTGTAAGTAGCTGCTTTTAAATTAGAACAAGTTTAAGCTTCACTGAGACTATTACAGCCTTTTGCATTAAGATCTACTTGGGAAAATCCGGCATAAATGTGCAGTTCAAGCAGAAAGTTTATGGCACTGGAATTCTTTGAGTATTTGCTCAGTGTAAAAATTCACAAGTGCTACCTTACTTTTCAAGCTTCAAAACTTCAATTACTTTAAAATTCCAAAGGAGTTTTTGTTTTTCTGTTTGATAGGAAAAAATTCAGAGACTTACAAATTTGTGTTCTTGGCCACTCAACTACAAATTCAGCTTAAAACAATATTTTTAGTTTTAAAAAAGGACTTGAGTCATGATAACAAAATTTGATTCCAGAAAAGTTAAAATATTTTCCTTATCAACTTAGACTTTGCTTAAAAATGATACATACACGTAGCATCAATGGAATTAGCATACTAAGTTCAGTGAATATATCTTTCCAGGGTCTATAATATTCATATAGCTTAGAGTCTCCTCTTCATACAGTGACTATATCGATAACTCTGGTAACATGTTACTACATATCATAAATACACCTGTATTTTAGAGGTGACACCAAAAGAATGTTAGACAAGATGTTGCTGTCAAAGAAAGCAATGTTACTTTTTTGAAGTCCTAGAAATGAGAATGGTTGACAACCAATGAGAATGGTTGTCGCCAGTGAATGAACGTGATGTACTGAGACACATTTCTACTTGTATGATGGTATCGTTTCTTTTAAGTCCTTAACTTCATGCTTCTACAATATATTAAGCCAATGCCAAGATACACACGCTGATAGTATATTTACTAGGACAAATACTCAAATATAAAATAGATTTGATTCATGGTCATGCTCATAATTCAGTTAAAGAATTTAAGATTAAGAACATACCTTTGCTCGGCCGTAGCCCTTGCTTATGGAGACGATAATTTTCACACTGCGGCCATCTTTGTGTCCAGTTGCATCACCAGCATCATCTAGCAAAATATCTACCAAAGTTTTACACCACAATGGAGTCACATTAGCTTGGAACTGTTTATTTTCACTGTTTTATCCCTCATAGTTTTATAACTTTCAGTGGGAATATTTGGTCTTTTTACTTCCCATTCTAGCCTAACTAGTTTGAAAAATCTCAGCTTTCAAGAAGATGAATTAGTGTGGTTGGACTGAAGGTTCAATCTAAGAATGTATTTCTGCCTTCAAAGACCTTCACCCACATGCTGGGCCATTGCCTTCAGATGAGGAAATAAAGAGTTTCTTTTTCTATTATACCCAGGTCTGAGGAATACCCGAGTAATATTCAGTTACCATTATAACTGTGACAAACTGAAAAGCAATTTGACTTTTCTAACCAACCTAAAATATCCAAGCTCAATACCCATGCAATTTACGAATGCTAAGGTGCTGAGATTGGCTGTCAACTGAAATTATTTTCAGGCATTTGGCACATATCCAGCTTTACTATTGCTTACCTTATATCTATAATTATTAGGTACTGTTACTGAATTTCAACCATAGCATTATACTTCCCTATGGAAGTACATTAATTATCACTTTCCTGTACCCTTCATGCTTATAGTTTCTAAAACCAAAATAGTATTTCTAGTAATCAGCTAAGACTTACAGAAGCATGATAAAGCTAGCTAACCTTCAAAGCACCAGCCTTTATTTATTTATTTTTTAAGATTTTATTTATTTGACAGAGATCACAAATAGGCAGAGAGGTAGAGAGAGAGAAGGAAGCAGGCTTGCCGCTGAGCAGAGAGCCCGATGCAGGGCTCGATCCCGGGACCCCGAGATCATGACCTGAGCCGAAGGCAGAGGCTTAACCCACTGAGCCACCCAGGCGCCCCAGCACCAGCCTTTAAATGGAATTAATTTTCAAAATATATTATATGAGATTAATGTCCATTTGGATAATTATTAACATCAACTATCCCACATATATGTTTTCCTTTGACAATAATGTTACTATAGAGCCATGGTTAATATGAACTCAGTTACGTGCTAAAAAGCACATGTGTCTGGTGACATGGGGCCTCAATTGCTCTGACTAAATTTATAGAGATAAGGGCTGTGAATGCACTATCAGAGAAATGATAATTTAATCAAATACCTTCTGAAAATGAAATGGTCCTATTATCTTAATAATTAAGAGTATGTAAGTTCACAAAGGAAGGAGTAAAAATAATGCCCTAAGACCGTAATAATAAAAAATCAAGAGAATTTGAGGAACATAGATATTTTTGCTAGAAATTTAAAAATCATCAAAGATAATCTCCTTACTAGAAATTTATTTTACCAGATCAATGTGTTCACAACCTCTCACCTTATTGTTTATCTCAGTCAAAAATAAAACTCTTTGTTACATGTCATTTAATCCTCTTGCTCTTTTTCTTAGAAGTTTAGAATAGATTACTGTTGACTGCCTACATCTAAATTTCTGGTAGGCTGTGACCAAATTGTCTCTTCAGTGCTTTGCTCCATTAGTCATAAATGTTTATAAATATTCAAAAATATTTATTAAATGTAAATGATACCAGGAACTGTGTTGGGCATTAGGAATAAATGCTGAGAAACAAAATGAATTTTTTGCTCTTTTGGAGTATACATTCTTCTAGGGTAATTTTACAATGTGTTAAGTGCAAGAAATAATGGTCATGAAGCAGTGAAACAATAACCAAAGGAAGTTGGCACCCATGGACAGGTCATCCTGGAAGCCTTCCTTGAGGACGCGCTGTTTGAACATAAGACCAGCAAGACCTAGGAAAAGAGGTCCAGGAAACAAGAACAGATGCAAAAGCCTTGATGAAAGGGCTGGGTGTGTTCAAGGTTCAGATAAATGCTCTGCAAGGCAGGAGTGTGGAGATCAAGTTGGGGGCGGGGAAGAATAGTATAAAATGATGTGATGGACAAGGGCCAGGTCGTGAGCGGCCTAGTTCTCCACAGCAAGACATTTAGTCTGATTTCTGATCTACTTCTTTGTTCAGGTTTGCTTTGGAACCTGTTACTCCTTTCATGTTATGCTTACTTTTAAAAAACTGTGCTGAAAATACGGAATTTCTCCTGAGAGCAGAAGTAAGTATTTACAATAAATGAATGTATGACTCTCCTCGACATCTCATATGTGGTTAATTAAAGCAAAATGAATATAGTAGTGAAAAGGTCAGGTACTGGCTTCATACAGACCTGGGTTCAAATATTAGCTCTGCCCCCTACTAGTCACATGATCTTGAACAAATTATTATCGTCTCTTTCCTCAGTCTTGGTTTCCTCATCTGTAAAATGGGGCTCACACAGCACCTACTACATAGGGTTACTGAGACCATCAGAGATAATGCTTTTACAGCACTTTATCCTCAGTGTTTAATAAGGTCAGCTGTCCTAACCATTATTCCCTTTTTCTGTGTGTTTATTTTAACTCCTTCTCTTCATAGTGGGGGAAGGAGCACATCATGACTCATTCTGTGTCTCCCCTGCTGTTCCCAATATATTGATAAGATGATTACCTGAAGAAACAACTCCAAGAAAAAAATGAAAACAGCAAATTTTTGAGATAAAACTTTTCTGTGGGGGTTGGTTTTGTTTTTTTGTTTGTTTTACAGAAAACAAGTTATGGTCCTCTGTCAATATTTTGAAGGAAAAACAAAAAGACCTGGCATTCTGGTTACAATCAAGTAAAATTCTGACCAAAAAAATGAAGGCTTTTCAAAATCTGTCTTTACTGGATATATAGAATATGCAGTTATAAATCAGGAACCAAACATTTGTCAATTATCCACTGTCCAGCCTACCCCTCACCTTTCTGAACAAATTAATCATGAGCCCTAGAAAGTTTTTTTTACTAAAAAAACCCCAACGTAAAGGAACTTCTGACTTCTAATTTTGAACCCAGTAAACAAGAGTGAAGATGGTGAAAACCATATCCTAGTCGTGTGATTTAATCTTTTGTTACTTCAGATACAATTGTCACTAGTAAAAAATAATTAGGGAAATAAAATAAGAATGAACTACAAAGAAGTAATAAAATGAGTAATAAAAAGTACAATTTTGAAACCCCCCCCCCAAAATTTGCCTCGAATTCTGAATCACGGACATCAGTATTTTCAGTCTGATGAATACAGAAACTATATTTGACTTATTTAATTTATATTTATCTTTATGAATTTTAGTCTTTCCTGGACATGAATTTTAGTTTCATTTTTATTTGGCTTCAGTTTCTAAGCTATCTTTAGTACTAACATGCCTCCTTTAAACCTTATTATATTTCAATGAGATAAAACAAAATCGTGTAACAAGCAGGGAAATCCTGCCATGATGTTGTCCAGGCCCCTGATGTCTTTCCTTAGGAATCAAGCCAGGACAAGAGAGTCACTGACTGCTTTTGGCTATGGAACCTGCTTCTCTTCTCCATTAGGTTCATCATGGACAATCCAACATATAGGATATTGCTCAGGGCTCCCAGAATCTATACATTTAAATTTTTTGTTTTTATCCTTTTTTAGCATCTTTTGAAGAACTTGGGTAATAACACCTTAGGGACAATTTACACATCCAAGTTACTGTCACAGTCCCATAGTCCTAATTTATTGTATGGTTTATGAGTTCATTTAACTATGACATCTCTTTATTTTCTCAGCTATTGATATTTATTTTACTTGATGTTTTTTCTCTGAATTCACTTCTCTTCCCCCGAACCTGCCAAATGGTTTCCTGAATTTCAAGGAGTTCCTACTTGCCTTTTTAGTCCTCACCTGTCTTTTCTAAGAAGAAAGCAAGTAATACATTTGAGCCATTCATTTTACATTATGAAGGACAGATATAACAGAAGAATTACTAAAATACTGACTTTGTAGAAGAGATGTGATTTAGTAACAATTTCATCAACATCAGCATGCTGTGTCTCTGTTTCTCTTCCTCATCTTCTTCTATATTTTAGTGTCATTTAAGGCAAGCCTGGAAGAACTATATAGTTGTATAATGGAATCTACAGCTGCCCAGGAACATGTATATCATTGGTTTCCAAGCGTCATCTGGTGGCTATGTTTTGCAATTACCACAGATCTTCATGTAAACCTCTCCTAAACTCAGTCTTCTACACATAAAATGATTCAGGGCCATAGGAGCTGTTACACTTTATAAATGAAGAGTTGGGCAGATACTAAGATAACATTATGTCAGATGATTCTATTTGCGATGAAATAAAACTGTACCCTTGTCCCATCATTAGTACCCTTAAACACAATAACAGAATCCAGTGAGGTCTTTTCATTTGTTTGTTGAAAATTTAATAGAACTGTGCTCTGAGTGATGTAGTAGCCTTATGTTCTCTCCGGGTAACATCATGCAAGATCTGGTCAAATTTATGGAGAGGTGCTGTTATACTCATCAATGGGCTTCATACCCTTAAAACACCATAAAATTGCATGGGATCACTAGTATTATAGTCACGAGTACTAATGCTCAGCACTGAGAACATTATTTTTCTTTATGGTGTTCATAATCATTAAGGAGGTACTTCTCAAACACTTTCTTCTTAGAAAAGAGAAAAGACAGGTGAGGACTAAAAAGGCAAGTAGGACCTCCTTGAGTTTTAAAGTAATTTTTTAAATGATATGAAAACCATGATCTCTTCGGTCTTTCACTCTTTCACAGAGAATGTTCTTTTGAAGTTATAATAAAGTAGAAGAAATGGGGCTATTTCCAAGAATTAAGAGGGCTCACATTTTTATGAGGGTAAGGTGAGAAGAGTGGTGGGTGAGATTCCCCAAATTCCAGCCCCCTCCCCCTCACGTAGTCATAGGAATGATTTGACTCAGGCAGGTGTGTACACAAAATTACCTGAGGTAACAGACTCTGTAATGTTCAGATTGTTCAGGGAAAGGCCCAACGACTGCCGTGAAGACGAGGACGATGTTGTGCTTGAGGACTCTGATGGTGGGCGAGCGGGTTTGGCTGTGTTACCAGTTTCTGCCTTCAATCGGTCATTTTCCGCCTTCAGTATTTCAATTTCATTCTGTTTGGAGGGTGGGAAGTATGAAAAAAAAATCCAGCTAGTTTGAGTGAGAAAAATGGTTTTATCAGAGTTGATTATTTGGTTTATTAAATAAAGCATGTGGTGATATGTTAAGTAAACAAATATAAATTATGAAAACAGGATTTCCTCCACAGAAGGAAAGTCAACCTACTCTCTTTCTTACACACGTATATTTGTGTATTCACAAACATAGATGCACTAACCATTAGAATTTAAGTATTTTTTTTAATATACCTTATATTTGAGGAGTCTTCCAGGACTTGATCCCATTTGAATCAAGAACAACAATTTTTAAAGCATTCATAAAATTTCTCATTTGAAGATTTCATTTATTTATTTGACAGAGAGGGACAGAGAGTACGCACAAGCAGGGGAGCAGCAATCAGAGGGAGAGGGAGAAGCCGGCTCCCTGCTGAGCAGGACCCTGGGATCATGACCCAAGTCAAAGCCAAGTCAAAGACAGGCACTTAACTGACTGAGATACCCATGTGCCCCCAAATTTCTCATTTTAAACATACTGTTAAAATCTTACAGGTAAATAATTCCACCTGTAATAATATCCTGAACTCATGGAGAGTTGAAAACCAGAGTCAAACAGAAACAATATAAAAAAGGTAGCTTAAAATTATTTCAAAAACCCCAGCTGATGTCTAAAAAAGTTTCTGTTCCTTCAAAATGGGGGCGCTAGGCTCCTAAAAACCACAAAGACCTTTTGGTGAATATACACAGTGGCAGATAAATCTGCTCAGCAATGAGCTTTTCTTATTTCAGTCCTCTACGATACCCAGCGATTACCGGTTTATAATAATAAAACGAAAACTTAGCCTGAGCACAGACTGGTTCTGAAATTAACCTCCAGATGCTTCCCCAAATACAAAAGCTTTACTTCTACAGATGGCATTCTACATCACTTTTATTTTCATATTTAGAAAGCTTGTGTCAAATTTCTGTAGTTTCCTCATTACTTCCCCCCCCCTCAATAGAAAATAGGTAAAGGCTTAAAGATTTCAAAAGAAGGGAAAAAAGCCAACACAAAGGTAAATCATGGGAAAGTGAAGACGCGACATTTGTCGTAGTTTCTCGGCAAACTCAGCTCTCAAGTGAACCCAATCACTGGTACAAGTGTCTTGGACAGCCCTTGAGTGCAACTGGCCAGTGGATACTCTCACTTCCCACCCTGGCTTTGACAAAATGCTCCATTCACTGTTCGGAGACGAGGGGCAAAGTTTGAATAAACAGACTGTTTCTATGGTGGGTTTCAAAGGGAGATTTGTTTTTATAATAACCAAGAGTGGCAACGACATAGTATTTTTGGTCACTCCTCTTCACTCCAGGAACATGGTCCACACTGACCTGCATCCGGTTCATGGCTTCCCGGATCTGGTCAAGGTGATGAGCAGAGCTGAGGGCCTCTAGTCGAATATCTGTTAATTTTAACTCCTTTTCTCTGAGCTCGCTCTTCAGCTGCAGAATTATCTCTGCCTCAGCCTCTGTGCACTCACAGATCCTGAAGAAGGAAACGAACACACAATCAGTTGCCAGGAGGGAAACCAGAGGATCAGGAAAAGCAATGCTTCCTTTAAGGCTGAACTGCGATATTATCCAGCAGCTATAGAGGTTCTGTGCTGCCGGCAAAACCTAAAGAGGAGAAAGAGTTTTACAAACAGTAATACATTTCCAGGTTCAAAACTGGAAGCAGGAACTGTCTTTTTCCTTTAATCCTTTCTTCCTATTTTTCTGAAGTTTAAAAACAATCCATTATTATTCAATACCAAGTAATCTTCAAAATATCCTTGTGGTGGATATTCATGGGGCTGCATAGCATTACACCATCTCATTCTGCCATTCTTCAAGGGACTTAAATCTCTATTTGCAATTTAGGAAATATTTTTTTAAAGTATTCATGTTTTTAAAACACTTTTTTTTTTTTTCAAAACTGTGCAAAGCGTAACATTATTTGCTACCACACTGTCTCCAAGTTACCATGAAAATCCAATATAAATATTGTAGAAAATAAATCAGGGAGATTAGCTTTGGACATTTAAATAATGGATGAGTGTTATATAATCTCCCTGGTCAGCTCAGCTGATTTGGAGATCAAAGCTAATGAAGCTAAATCACAGGTTTCAACCCATGCAAGTGGCCTAGTCGAGGGCTGCTTGAAGGTCATCAACATTACTTCCTTATTATTTTGTTGTTATTGTTGTTTCGTGGGTAGTTTTGCAGTAAAGAAGGTGAGAGAAAGTGTTTTTGATGAACTAGTATCTTTCTCATTTAAAAATATGAGGACTACCTTGTTGATCACAAAATGATAGTGGTAGATTCCTCTTTCCTATATAAGTGATGAAATTATCTGGGATACACAAGCATCTTAAATGGTCCTATTAATGGCTCTGTTCTACATGACAGTGCTAGGCTAGTCATTGTCATGGGCATCCGAAGAAATCTGATTTAAACAGTATATAAAACAGAGAATCGCCTCACCAAAGCACATGCTGTACATTCTCAAGGTTTCATCCATTCTTGTAACATCAAACGGTGAGCTACTATAAAAATGCTATGCTAGGTTATCTAATGGAATTAAAGGCAAATAGATTACAGCCTGGTTTTTAGGAAAACAAGCTGGACTTCAAAACCAGGAAGACAGAGGAGGAGGTTTTTATCGTTAAAATGCATGCGAGGGATTTTAGAAAGAGCAAAGGCAAACGCTGCTGAGGTTAGAACTGGCATCTTGGCAAGTTGCATGCATCACACCCCATTTTACCGGGATCTATGCTTGTAGATCACAGGGCCATTTTGCCGTTTCTTTGGTGGCCAGACAAGAGGCGACCTGCATGGAATGCACAGTGAGGCAGAGACATGGACAGAGGCCATTTTGAAAAGCAGTGAGACTGATGACACAGAAGAGTGGAGCGTGAGGTCGCAAAGCACGCAGACTCTCATGTGTGAAAAAGGACGGAGAAACCAGGGCTGCCCCCAGGTCTAAGGTAGATCAGAAAAGCACCACCATAGATGGTGTTGCCTGACTGCATGTACAACACACACAGGGGCTTGGCCTGCTGCTGTTTTTAAAAGAGACTTCAGCATCCTGCAGAGGGGAGTGACTTACGCCGAGGCGGACTGTGAGGGCTTCATGGATGCGGACCCGCAGTCCCCCGCGTGGTGGGACACTTTCGGCGACGCTGGGAGGGATGAGTCCGTGAGCTCTTCGATGTCCGAATGGGAGGAAGGAGGCTTGGTGGACTTTTTCTTCCCGAAGGCTTGTTTGAACGAGCTTCTCAGCTGAAAAGAGGACAGGAATGACCTTTCTTGTCTGTGTGCATGTGGAGAATTTGGCTTTGGGGCGTTAGTTTGCAGGTGCTCTCCTAGCCACTGCCTGGGGTCAGTACGTACAAGCAGAGTATTAACAGGTGCAGCACGGTATCTCTAGAAGGAAACGATACCGCGTTTTGTGTTTTGTTTTATTCTTATATTAATCCAGCGCAGCGCAAACACGGAAGGCTTTGAAATAGTGCAGGGTCAAGGGCATGGCTGTCAGAGCACTCATTTAAAACTAAGTACCTTGAAGGGATCTCCACTCCCAATGCTTCTCTCTTCAAGGCAATTTGTTTTAAATGGGCCACTTTAGCGCTAC
This sequence comes from Mellivora capensis, assembly GCA_004024625.1. NCBI lineage: Eukaryota > Metazoa > Chordata > Mammalia > Carnivora > Mustelidae > Mellivora > Mellivora capensis. The sequence continues at coordinate 56,597 of PISX010002594.1, read as the reverse complement.
AATCAAGTCATGTCCTGCTGACAGTATAAACTTAAAAAGCAAAATGAAATCAAATTCACCTAACACTTCATTAATTGTGATTTTTCTATTCAAATTTTCAATTCCCATGCTATTCAAAACCGGAATTGGTATCCCCTACAGCTCTATTCAGAAAGTGGTTTTTTTTTTTTTTTTTTACCTCTTCTCTTTAAAATTTGAGATTAAAATGAAAAGACACAAAGAAAAGACATACAAGGTAATCTGTTTTTGAAAGGTATAAAAAGCCTACTGCCAAAATGAATAGCATTCATGCCAAGGTAGGGTATTTTTTATAGATGCATGCCAAATTGTCCACGGTTTATATTCACCTCACTTCCTCTAGAGTTCACCTTGCAGAAACATGAAAGAGTGTGGAATTACAAATCAAGGGAATGAAGGCTGATCAGTATTTTAAAATATTACCTGTATAAACATTTTTTTTAAACAAAAAAGATATTTCTTTCATTATTTATAGCAGGCACTCAGGAAAATCCTCTGGTAGTTATGTTTTGGATTTCATCAATAGTTGTACTTATTTAAGAAACTACCTTCATTTCATGGTATTAAAAAAATTCTTTACTGCATGGTTTTTAAACATTTTGCTGTGATAGCATCTTCCCCTCAGTTTTTTAGCAATTGCTTAATATCATCATAAAGTCTATCTCTAGCACATGTAAAGCATTGTTCTGGGAAAGTACGTTTCTGTATTTCTGCTATATTCTCTTCCAAAAAACAAACAAACAAACAAACAAACCCAGAAAGCAGACATTAATGTAGTTGATTTCTGAGGAGGTGAAGCTTTATTCACACTATACCCATTGGAGTGAGAGGTGGGGAGGCTTTCAAAGTTTCTTCTTTCCCTTTCTTTACAATTCATTTCCTCTCCTCTTCCTCCATCCCCACCACAGTGTCACCATCGCACCAATATCTTTTCTTCTCCCTCATCTCCACGGTAAATCCCTGCCCTGTCATTTATTAATAGATGTCATCTCAGTTTTCTTACAACAACTTTATAAAATCGGTATTAATTATCCCATTTTTGTAGGTGAGAAAACGTCGGCCCCCTCAAAAAGTGAAGTCGCCTGCCTATGGTCCAAGTGTTAAGTGGCAGAGTTGGGATTCAAACCCAAGAGTAGTCCTGACCAAAACCTCCACTCCTCAGCACCAGGCCGCCCTAATTCTGGTGACGAGTACTGCCTTCCGGGGGGCCGGTCACTTGAGGGAGACTCTTTGTAAACTGCCACAGATTTCTAAAGCTCCAAAGAAAACAAACCTGACTTATCGTTCACTAATAAGCTTTCGAATGAGATGGATGACCAAGGCTTACCCAGTTTTTCTTCTTCTTTTTCTTGGAGTCAGCGTCATTACCACTACCAATGCTGGAATGGCTTGTGGCACTGTTGATACTAGAAACACTTTCAGAAGAATGCTGTCTTCTGATGCGGAGATCTAGCAACAGACAGAGAATATCACATTAGCTCCCAAAGACTTTCACTGTGAACAAATAAGACTTTTATGCTTTCTGAGAGGAAGTCTGATAATAAAAGTCAACACGGCTTTGTACAGATCATCGCAGTGGGTTTTGGATTTGTAAGTTTAATAAAGTACCCCTTATTTGCTTTAATTAACTGGGTTATCGGCATTAAGATTCACTGTATATCTCATAAGTCTGTAGCTCTGCTGGTTTAATGAATTCTGAGTTTTATCCAAAAATGAAATGCTATGCTAGTGATTTCTCCTGAATACCTGGATCAAGCAGATCTTCCAAAGTGATTTATTCCAAATGATTACTTCCATGGAGTAAATGGAAACTCATAATAGCATGAGAATTAATTGTGTCTTTTTAATATCAGTGCTTTGAATAAAGCTACCGAAGCCAAATATATTAATTTTCCATTTCACAGAATCATACCATAATAGAGTCAAAACAAACTTTCGAAGTCATTTAAGCAATTCAATTCAGGTGACGAAATTGAGGTGCAAAGAAGTAACTTAACCAAGGTCAAAGAATCCGTGAGGGAAAGGTGCTCAAGAGAGAAACTGCGTAGACTGCATGTGTAAACTAAATAGGAAACCTATTTAAGACAGTGCAATTCTTCCATCATAGTCCCACCCGTGACTTGGAATAGTAATGACAGTAATAATAATAACAACACGTAATATTAAAGCTAGCTTTTACTATGTGTTTACTCTGCCCTGGGATTATCTAATTTCATTCTGGTTTTTTTTTTCTTTTAAAGATCTTATTTACTTATTTGAGAGAGAAAGAGAGCACAACCAGGGGAAGTAGCAGAGGGAGAGGAAAAAGCAGATTCCCCATCGAGCAGGGAGCCCAACAAAGGGCTCAATTCCAGGACCCTGAGATCACGCATGACCTGAGCTGAAGGCAGATGCTTGACCAACTGAGCCACCCAGATGCCCCTTATCTAATTTCATTCTTAAAGCAAAGTGTTGAAGTATGTTTAATTACTAAAAGTAATTTCATCTGAGTCACATAGATGAAACACAAAAGAGCTAATCTAACACCTAGGCAGATTCTAACGTCTGTTGTGCTAAATGCCATGTGATACGGGCTTGCCATACTTCTCAAAAGCATGTAGTGCTTCTTTAGTCACACAAGATAACTTGAAAAAAATAACATTTGATATTTAATCACGTTTTGAAGATACCCACTTATTCCATACAATCAGCTTATAAGATTTATTTATAATTGTTGAAACTGAAATTTCATTTACTTACTGTGAACTGATAATAAGTGTTAGTGGAGACACTAAGAAATTATAAAATTTTTTTAAGGTCAAGTCTGCTTTAAGGCCAAACCTATTACTATATTTAATCAGCATCAATTAAGATTTGTCAAGCAAAAAATCTCAGTGGAACTTCCAAGATGTTAGAAATTATAATATAGCTTTCAAAAAGCTTCCATAGAAACAATAGTATAAAAGCAAAGCCTTTCCAGTTGACTGCTTTATTTAACATTACAACACCCCATGACAATGAAACTATAACTGTTATTTTCAAATATAATAAGGGAGTATAGGTGTGGTTTTGTAATACATGTATACATATCTCTAACCTTAGAGTCATATACATACATATCAGTAAGTACCTTAATTTTTCCATTAAGATAATAAGCATGGTGACAATTTTATAGGAGGGAAAAAATAAAACAATTTTTCAGAATCCATAGAGTTTGGCCTCTTAAAAGTCCTTTAAAAAATAATGATGAGACTTTACTGTGGTTACATGCCCAAGATATGGCCCAAAATACTATCGGTGTCAAAACTTAAATGAAGGCATTTTTTTATGTGTGCTATTTTGATTGAACAATAAAGGAGCACAGTATCCCTTAATCAACAAATAAGGAAGTTATATGAATAAAGAAAAGAAGAATATGCTGGTATTTATTTGTGTTTTGAATTTCTGCTGTGATTGTCTATAAGCTTTTGTGATCAAGATACATTGTTAGGTTTTTCCCAAGTAACTGACTTTCACAAATAAAGCAATTGTACTAGGTGTTAAAGTACTCCAGAGCTTTTATTATATTATATATATATATTATAAAATTAATAAATTGTATTTGACTTTGATTAACCCTCAAAATTTAAGAAGATAAGTTAATTCTTATTATCCTAAGTCAAAAGTAGTCCTTGAGGGTATTATTTACCTTTAGTTATGATGGCATTTACCAATAAAGATTAGCAAAGGAATGATTTCAATGATATCATGGAATGAAAGGAATACATTTTACTCATCTCTAACAATTCCTTTCTAGTGCTTATAAGTATTTGATTCAGTACATGTGGCATCATAGAGCTTAGTAGAGAATGGTTGACCCAATGTATATCGACAATATGAGTGAATGGAGAAGCTTATTTTACAAGTCTGTATTTCAGTTACGTGCTTGTTCATCCATTCATTTCCTCTTCTTACCCTTCTTACCAGCACTGCCCCAGTTCAAGCTATCACTATCACTTACTTACCTGCTTGACAGCAAGAATGGCTGTCCAAATTACTCACCTTCAAACCCTTCAATAGATGGTAACTAGAGAATTCTCTTTAAAAGGAAAACATCATCACTCCCATACTTAAGACTCTTCAACAGATTCCCATTTCAATAAGAAAGAAAGCATTTCAACTCTTAAACTGGGCCGAAAAGTCCCTCAGTAATCTGGTCAGTAATTCTCTCTCTAACCTGGTTCTACGTGTTATAACTTTGCTCACTGTACCAGTCCCACAAAGGCACTAGTCCATTTTCTATCTCAAGGCTCTTCTGGAATAGTCCTCTCTCAGTACTTACCAAATGAGTTGAGCATTATTCCTTGGAGTTCCCCTTAAATGTTGCTTCCTAGGGAAGCCCTTTCCTGACTATGAACCTCTAGGAGGTTCCCTGGTACCCTTGTTTTCCATGGGCACGTAGGCCTGTTGCTTTTATAGCATAACTATTTTGGCATACATATTCAGCTATGCCAACGATCACAATTGTTTATTTCCTGCTCTCCCACAAGACTAAAAGCTTAATGGATACAAAGATTATATCTGTTTTGTTTACCATTGTATACCCGGGATGCTGAACAAACTACGGCAAGTGGAAGGCAATCAACAATCACTTGTAAGTAATATTATTATTATTCATTGAATATAACTATGTTTGCCTAACATTCCTAAAAACGTATTCACTGTTGATAGCAATTTACTACATGTTGTGTTGAACTGTATTTGGCATATCACAAGGAAAAATTTTATTCTATGTTTGTACACAGAGGTTGTGACTCAAAAAACAATAGTATATTTTGAAAAATAAAAGTAAAATTTTCCATTACTTTGCTTTTCACATATAGTTATATAGATGTATTTCTATATAGTTAAAGTTATACAGAGATATATTCACATCTCTGTGGCAGTGGACTGTGAGCCCTTGAGTACTGAGGACTTTTTTTGAAATCTTTATATTTTGAGATCTAATAGAGTGGATACTATATACCAGGTGTTCAAGGAACATTTGTGCATGAATAAATTTATTATATTACTGACTACTATTATTTGTCATGCCTGGTTAATAAACATGATCCACGAACAGAAAATAGAAAGTGACATTCATTATGTGAACTTGTCACAGTTTGGCCTGTCTGTGTTGCCCCACTCCAAATATATATTGTAAGATTATACGTTACAACTTCATCTAAGATAAATATATAAAAGTCTCAAAAACCAAATCTCAATATGATTTCAGACTGTAAGTTTATAGCTTGTACAATCACCTTAATAACCCATGGAAAACAACATAATTAGTCCAAGAGACTTTATTTTCTCCATGTTATGTCCATGGTCAATATAGCAAGAATCAGTTTGTGTTGACTGAATTTAATATGAAGTTTTAATATTACATAAACTTAATCTAAATATCCTATATACATTTATAATTCCAGTTTTTGTGCATTTTAAATCTTGTAAAAATATTTTTAAATCTTTCTTGACCAATTTGAATATTAACTGTTATCATCTTGCTTAATTTATGTGTCTCTCCCACATAGAGCAGAGGAGTTCCTTTTTTTCAATTCCAGGAGGTATACAAGGGTACCTGTTGGCTACAATAAAAAGAATCCTTCCAGAAAGTTTTACTTCAGTGACTTGTACTGCGTTAAAGAAAGGATTAAGCCTTTTAAAATCCCTTCTGGACCTATTTACGACATGAAGATTTAGAACATAAGCTGCTTTATTATAGCTCTAAGATAAGCTTTAAATATGCAGTAATTTTCCATGTGGCATATAAATCAACTCCCCCACATGGAAAGTTGCTAAATTCTTAACAGAAGTAGCCCCTAGAGAACTAGTTTTTCCTTCAATTTAAGTTTATCTCACTTTATATAATTTTTCCCTAAAGTTTAAATTCAAGTATTTTAAAAATTACATTTTTTAAATCAAAATTCAAATAAGCCCCTTTTGTGTGATAAGGCATCATCATAGACACTTGGACTGAAAAAACAAACCACCCTACTGTTGATCAGAAAAGGCTGAACTTAAATAAATTAAGGCACCAAAGTATACTACAAATTTGGAGAGAAGCACAGTATTTCCAGAAAGCTATCACAAGGGGACCTCATCCAGCTTAAGGGTCAAGGAGGCATATTTAGGACAACTCTTATAAGGTTTCAAAAAGTTTTTATGTTGAAAATTTTAAGGAGATATAACCAGAACACATAAAGAACTTTTAGAGAATTGGAAGAAGTTCAGGGTAGCTGAAATATACAACATGACAAAAAAGCAGAGAATAAGGTCTAAAGCAGTGTCTAGCTAGTAAGTGGCAGCCAATAAATATTTGCTGAATGAACAAAGCTGGTGAAGAAAGATTATGTCATGTTAAGAAGTTTGCATTTCATCCTAAGGGCAATGTGATAGCTGTATATATATGTTGTTGACAACTGCTTTGGTTTCAGAATGACATAAAGTTGCGTAGGATGAAAGGCAGGAAGGATTTAGGAGTTTGTGGTCATAGTTCAGGGGAGAGATGAGAGATGGTGATAGGAGGATGAGAGAAAAGGAACAGATCCGAGAGATATTTAACAGGTGGAATCAATAGAACTTAGTGATTTAATGAATGAAGAGAAGAGGACTTATGAATGACATCTGGATTTACGGCTATATAGAAGGATGGAGGTACCATTTACTAAGGCAAGGAACACTGAAGGCAAAGCAGGCTAAGAAGGAAGATGACAGTTCAAATTTGGAGACGTTGAGTTTAGTGTGACAAACAGACATCCAAAGATAACCAAAGACAGCTCTCTCTGGGGAAGCTAGATTTATAGATCTGTAACTCAAAAGATGAGCCAGGCCTGGAGAGATATATTTGACAGTTATCAACACATAAATGATAATTATAGCTAGAGGATTAGATGAGTTTGTACGGACTTTTAAGGGGATGAAGAGACTCACAGTGTACCAAATCTTAAAGGAAGCCAGTTGAGGACTGGGTTTTTAAGAAATATCAACATTTAACAAATGGACACAAAGGAGTGAACCTGCAAAAGAAACTTTGAAAGAGATTTCAAAGAATCTGGAGAAAAACTAAGAGTGTGAAGAAATGAATGTGTCAGGTAGGATAGAAGGACATCAATATCAAATGCTATTTACACGTCAAATACGATAAGAATTTTAAAATGTTGTACTGGATTTTGTGTCCTGTAAGTCATTATGGATTCTAGAGAGAACAGTTTTGGTTTGATGGTAGGAGAAGCCATATTCCAGAGGTCTGATGTGTGACTGGCTGTTGAAGACATTAAAAGATTCCATAAAATGGTCCCAGGATTCACCTGGAAATGGGAAAATACATGATAGGGTTTAGGAAAGCCTTTTTTTTTTTTTTTTTTGTATGCTGGTGAAGAGTTGAGCATATTGAATGCTGTTGACGAGTTAGGACATGAATAAGTAGAACCTATACAAAGAAAAAAATGACATGAATACAAAGCATTTCTTCAGTGGGAAACTAAGGAGGGTACGGTGGTAAATAAGATTATTTTATTATTATTTTTTAAGATTTTATTTATTCATTTGAAAGAGAGAGACAGAGAAAGCACACAAACAGCGGGGAGAGGCAGAGGGAGAGGGTGAAGCAGACTCCCCGCTGAGCCAGCCAAGAACCTGATGCAGAGCTCGATCCCAGGATCTGGAGATCGTGACCTGAGCCAAAGGCAGACACTTAACCATCTGAGCCACCCAGGTGCCCCTATTATTGTTTAGAACTGAAGAAGCATAGTAATAATAAAAAGCAGACTTTTAGTTTTTTTTCTTACTGTTTTTAACATTTCTGTAAGATGTGTACCTTTCTATTGCCTCCATCCAGAATGATATTTTCCTCATACCTATTACTTGATATTTCACCATATCGATTATTTTATTTTTGTTTACAGATCTAGATTTTCAGATTCCTTACAGGGTGTGTTTTGCATGAAGTCCGATATAAATACATTAAGCAACCTCCCCAACCCCACTTTCACCAAATCAAATGGAGAAAAATGTGTGTACAAGTATAGAGGCAAATTCCTTAAGGTTAACTAAAAAACTGTTGATAAGGAAATCTATTATTCTTAAATTCTGGCATTCTGACTACATTAAGGCCTACTTATTCATTATAAAAGGCAGTGCCACTGAGTAAAAGCAGCTTCACTCCACTAAATAAAATAAAATGGATATTTATTATATTGAATGAAAAATGGCAGTATTTCTAAATATACCTTTGGGAGGGTGGTCTGGACCGTTCAGTGCTCCCTGGATAGCGGCCTGGGCAGCGGAGTTCTGGGCCTTCAGCATTTCAATGGTTTCTCTTAGTTCTATAAGTTCAGACTCCTGTGAAACAAACAGATTTTAGAAGTTTTAATGCCTAGAGAGAAAAGTAAAATGTCCTTGTTCATGATTCACCATCACACGGGTTTCATTTTATGTAGTACTAATGTCCTGGGAGATTTGGATGCCTGACTGACCTTGTCAAGTCATATCTAACAACTTCTTATTTATCTAAATGTAAAGGAGAATTTTAGAAAAATATCTTGGTTGTTCTCATATAAATGTGATCTGAATAGTGTTTATTCCTTTCAAAGGGTAGCATCTAAAGCTGACCAGTGCAACATAAAGCAAGACATCACACTGCACATTTGATACCACACTTATTAATACCACCATGATTAGATCACAGAACAGTTCGCAGAATTGTACAGGTGCCTCACGTGGCATTTACTGTCAACCAGAAACCCTGAATTCTTGATAAATGAATGACTTCAGATTTTGTCTCCTTTATTTTGCCCTTGGGGAACTGATTCTTTATATTCAAGTATAAAAGCAGGAACTCATCCCTACCTCACTCTATGTCATTTTATTAAATTCTGCTGGGCAAATCAAGGTCATCTTAGATTCTGTTACTTTTCATCCAGTAAGATTCCTAGTATGGAGACCCAATTTTACCAAGCCAAAGCAACACAGGAATTTTTTTTAAAGTGAATAGAAATACATTCAACCTACAGTCCTTAAATAATACTAATTTATAAAAAAAAAAAAGTGGCTTACACATCAAATTGTTATGAAACATCTCTTTTCTTATTGAACTCAGGGTAACTTTAAGATGTGTCCCAATGAACATAGAAATGATTTTTCTCAGTTATCCAAGTGAATTGTTTTCATCAGAAATGACTACAAGGAAGAATGAAGAAGAAAGGACATGTGCCTCTCCAAAAAAGGAAGTAGAATATTGTTTCAGCATGGGCAGTATTTCCCTGAGGAGCTCAAAAACAAGGGGCATCCAGAATTCTTGGCAGTGGCAGCAACTCTAAAAATTAAAATTGTTGTCAGCCTCTTAAAAGGAAGAATCCCTAGGGAATGTAAATTGTCATTCATCATTTTCTGTAGCATCTTTGGCAGAAATTCAAAGAATCAGGCTCAGGTTCTTCACTCCATAGTAAATAGCTTATTCCTACTCTCCATTTCCCAGAATATATTAAAAAGGTAAGATCACGACAATTGCTTTTGGAGGAAACTGCTTCAGATGTAAGAACATCCAGAGAGTAGTCTAACCCTAGACACTTGAAAAAAAAGAAAAACTAAAAAACTAAAAAACCCAAAAAACATAAAATAGGCAATGCAAAGTGAAATGATAGCCAAGTTTGGAATAGATACCTAGTATGTCCTATAACGATTTTCACTGGATATCTGACATATTTTTAATAGAGGATTGATAATTAAAATAATAATAAACCCTCTTACAGACTTCTAATAGTTTATAAGTCAAAGAATTTCATAATGAGTGATTGGTAGAAACCTCCCGGATTCACAGCTGGATCTTCAAATATTTGACTGTAATTTAATTTGCATATATTCATCAAAAAGGAAAAATAACATGTTTGTGGAAAATTTCCACTGCCATAATACAAAATTCAGACCCAATTCATCATTATTTCTCACTCTCTCCAAGTTCTATCTGTAATTTTGTCCCTTGCTCAATTAGTAATATATAAGTTTTCCAAAATTTAATGTATTTTCCATTTAAAATATATCTCCCAATAGTAAAATATTTACAGAAATTCATTCTACCTTTACCAGAAAACTTCACAAAGGAGTTCTATAGTGTAAACTTACTGAATCACATAATTTAAATAGTAATTTTACAACATATAGACTAGAATACACATTAAATTTTAATGAAAATCAGATTTTCATCCTTGAATTTAAAATCAAGAGTGCTTGTACTATGGACTAAAAAATCTGCTGAAAAATGTGGCCTTAGGTTGAAAGAAGAAAAATGGAATGAGATCTCATGCAGAGGTCTAAAAAATGCAGCTTAATTGTATGAGTAAGCTGACTTATTTCAATGTCTAAACTTTAATCTTTTCTAGAGAAATCTCTCCTCAAAACTGTTTTTAAAAAGATTAGAAGTGGAATGCTCAGGGAATATTTCTTTTTCAGAAAACTGCATTTAATATGAGACAGAAGAATTATCACTTTTAAAATTAAGTATCTTTTTTTTAAAAGATTTTATTCATTTATTTGACAGAGATCACAAGTAGGCAGAGAGGCAGAAAGAGAGAGAGGGGAAAGCAGGCTCCCTGCCGAGCAGAGAGCCCGATGCGGGGCTCGATCCCAGGATGCTGAGATCATGACCCGAGCTAAAGGCAGAGGCTTAACCCACTGAGCCACCCAGGCACCCCCTAAAATTAAGTATCTTTTAAAAAAAGATTATTTATTTATTTGAGAGAGAGTGGACACAAGTGGCAGGGGGAGGGACAGAGGCAGAGGGAGAAATAGACTCCCCGCTGAACAGGGAGCCCGATGTGGGGCTCGATCCCCAGACCCTGGGATAATGACCTGAGTCAAAGGCAGAACCTCAATTGACTGAGCCACCCAGGTGCCCCTAAAATTAAGTATCTTTAAAAACACAACAGCTATTAAGAGGTTAGTTGTTATACAGTATGGCACAATAGACCCAAAGGCAGAATAACTAGGTAACAGGTACATTCATTATGTAAATTGGGAAATCACATGTATGAAAAAATTAGGTTAGCCAAATTCATATTAGTAGTTCTTCAGGGGAACTTTATAAGTATAAGCAAGGGCCTATAAGATATTCCAGTGACTTTTATTAAAAAGATAGTTAAATTTGGGACACCTGGGTGGCTCAGTTGGTTAAGCAGCTGCCTTCGGCTCAGGTCATGATCCCAGTGTCCTGGGATCGAGTCCCACATCGGGCTCCTTGCTCAGCAGGGAGCCTGCTTCTCCCTCTGCCTCTGTCTGCCTGTGCTCGCTGTCTCACTCTCTCTCTCAGACAAATAAATAAATTTAAAAAATTTAAAAAAAAAGATAGTTAAATTTAACACTGATAATCTGTCCAAATCTGAACTAGGTGTCTCTTCATATCTGCAAAAATCCCTTCCTTCTTCCTTATTTCAGTTAATGAGATCCACCTTCCATATCACTCAAACTATCACTCTATCCGTTTCACTGAGTTTTCCCACATGATTTCTCCCTTTGCTTTAAGTATTTTCCTCACCATTAAAGGCCTGGTGAAATATCTTCATATGCTTGAAACCTCTTAGCTTTCCTTGTTGATAAAAATGTCCCTTCTCTGCACTTTCAGACCATTTAATGCATTCAGCTTATTTAGTTGTTGTAGACTTTGTCTTTTCACTGAGATTTATGATCTCAGTAAATTTTGGGATGATTTTGTTCAAATGTTCTGGTCTATGTTAAACAGGTGTTTCTCTCCTTCAGAGGATAATGTAAAGCTTCAATTCTACATGTGTTTTAACAATAGGGTGTTTGATCACCTACAGTGCCACATCAAAACATCAGTGACTTTATTATTCATTCTAAACAGAAAGTCTGGATATGGCTAAGTCAGTGAAATCATTTCCTTCGATGGCAACAAAGTCAGGTTTCCCTTTCTCTCTTCCAGTAGTAAGTATATAAAAATTAATAAAAGCACTTAAAATTGAAAACTTGACTGAGACATAGAACTTGTTTTATAATAGTTTGTTTCTAGTCTTTTCTTTCTTCTTCATAATTACAGTAGGTGGTTCACATTTATTTTTAAGCTATATATCTTTTTAAAAAAAATTCATTTATTTATTTTAGAGAGAGAACCCAAGCAGGATGGGCTGAGGGAGAGGAAGAAAGAATCCCAAGCAGGCTGTGAGCTGAGCACAGGGCCCCAGGCGGGGCTAGATATCACAACCCTTAGATCACTATCTTGAGATCACGACCTGAGCTAAGACCAAGAGTCAGACCCTCAACTGATTGTGCCACCCAGGGTACCCCTTAAGTTATATTTTTCTAAGATGACTGTAATGTTTAGAAATTACAATGCTGCTTCCAAGTACAATTATGAAATCCTCTTTTTTGGGAGGAGGGCCCTGGTGTGGAGTAGATCAGAAATATAATTAGAAGCAAGTTCTAGAAATAGCCAAATATAAAATCATTTGACACTCTGAAATATTTTCATTTAGTCTCTTTATTTTGAAGGGGACCAAATAAAAGATACTTCAGTTTTGAGACTCTCTATTCAACTTTCAGAAGAAAAACCTGGAAAATGTATATGCCATCAAGATATGGGTTTAATGCCTCTTCTAATTCAGTAGTTTCCAGTTTCCACTCTCTTCATTATATACTAAAGAGAAGACAGGACCTAGGATGATTCTGTACAGGATCTTGGGAATAGATGAACAGATTATACTTTTTTGGTATTTTTCTACTTTTCAAAAGTGGGAACTAAACTGAAACTTCATTCACCTACAATAAGCTCTTCAAGATAACAATGCCCCAGACATCTGCTTTTTCCAAGACAGTTTCTCGTGTAAAACAAGCTGGATGGAGCCAGTATCTTTTCTAACTGCTTTGTACATGTCTCTGAGGCTAACTGAGTTATCAAGGTCAGACTTAGAATGCTTCAAAATGAGGTGACCAAATACTTTGTCATAATACCAGACCTAACCTAGTGTCTCTTCCAACCTAATTTCCTAATTGCATCTGACCTCCTTCTAAATTTCTTCTGGACACAGGTATTGCTGAAAATCCTACAAGCTTGGCTCAACCAACTTGACCTTCTAGGCAAGACTTAAAAATTTGCACTAAACCTGCTTTTGCTTCCTTACACTGATATTCAGTTAATCTTACACTTTCTAGCTGTAGCTTCTTTGAACATGTCCTACTCTCCACGCCTACGTGTGTGCCTTGAAAGCTTGTAAATTTTTCTACTGAAAGAACCCAACCAGCCCTGACTCTAACAAAATGCTCTAAGTTCCCTGAATTCCAGTAGTGCAAGTAACTTGATTCCATGAATAACATGGATTCAAGTTATCCTATGCTCTAAAAGGCTAATGAACATATTTTCTGACTCTAGTGATACACATTTTTTTAAAGATTTTGTTATTTATTTGACAGAGAGAGAGATCACAGTATGCAGAGAGTGAGGGGGAAGCAGGCTCCATGCTGAGCAGAGAGTCCAACGCGGGGCTTGATCCCAGACCCTGAGGATCATGACCTGAGCCGAAGGCAGAGGTTTTAACCCACTGAGCCACCCAGGCACCTCTCTAGTGATACATTTTTAAAAACACTTCTATATGACAAATATTTTAACCTAAAATGGGAAAGTTAATGTAAAGACCCAATTCAATGAAATTTTTAGCTAGTTCCACATTATCTATTTTCAGAAAATTGGCTTTGAATTTTCTCATTTTTAATGCTTAAGTGTCTATTCATCTAGTCACCAAAAAGAGTAGCTTCACAGAGGTAAGAATGAACAAACCCCAGACTTTACAGTTGGCATGAGGATCAATGTCTGAGCTCTACCACTTCTACAAAAAGATATCCCTCTACTGTCTCTGACATTCCTGTTAATTAATTATTTTGAGAGAGAGAGAGAGAGAGAGTCAGAGAGAGCATCTTAAGCAGGCTTCACACCCAGCAAGGAGCTGGATGTGGGGCTCAGTATTACAACTCTGAGATCATGACCTGAGCTGAAATCAAGAATCAGACATTTAATCAACTGAGCCACCCAGGTGCCCCTGTGTTCTGACATTCTAACAAGACTAACCAAGTACACCTCAATATATGTTCTTATGGCCTCTGGCACGACTGCTACAGGGAAATAATTTGAAAGTCTTCAAATGATCAGTGAGTATAGTCTTAGTAAGTTCGTTGGAATTTAGCATAGTTCTGAAAAAAATTCATTCATAAAAATACAGACTTGTAAAATTCTTGCCATTTTGATGACTTGCATTACAGCCTTCGTCATCTGGTATTCTATAAGAAAATAAAGTGCTGAACAACAATTGAATGGCATTTTTTTTCCAGTTCTGACAAGGATGGTACAAAGGTTGTACCACTCCAGATGCAGAGAAAAAAGTTATTTTTATCACATATAATAGATATCTCAAGCCATTAAATCTTAATTCCCTCAAAGAGCCTTGATGGAGAATTGCTAATAAAGAGACGAGGATCCTAAATCCAAGCAAAATTATTTTTTTTTAAAGATTTTATTTATTTATTTGACAGGCAGAGATCACAAGTAGGCAGAGAGGCAGGCAGAGAGAGGGGGGGAAGCAGGCTCCCCGCTGAGCAGAGAGCCCGATGTGGGGATCAATCCCAGGACCCTGAGCTCATGACCTGAGTCGAAGGCAGAGGCTTAACCCGCTGAGCCACCCAGGCGCCCCTCCAGGCAAAATTCTTGATCAGACTATGTCAGTGTTGCCCACCATCTGTTGAACCTTAGGTTACGTATAGGGCAATACTTAGAGTCAATTTCTCTCTCCAGCCAACAAGCATTCATGACAAGTATCTCAATTTTTCCTACTTAAAAACTTACTATTATGTAGCACATAGCCTTCCAGTGGCTACTGAGGATGGGAAATGCTGTCGTGAAATGCTGATGAACTGATCTTCATTAACTAACTTTTAGTATGTTAGTTTAGAGTCAAAAGCCTTGGAATGGCTCCTTGTTTTCAAGGACCAGATTCCCTAGACATCTTCCTAGCCTTAGTTTCACATTTTCCCTCTCCACGTCCCTTAATGTCTCCCTTAATTTCCCTCCTTGTTGCTCATGCTCACAGTGCCCCTTCTTCTATGACACGTAGTCCCCCATTTTCCTGGAATTAATGTTTTTCATCCTCCTAGAGCCCAAAGGGCCCCCTCCGTGCTGCCTCTACTCCCATCTTCCACCCATGCCATCTTCCACCCCTACCCCTACTTCCACCTGTGCCATCTCCACTTCTGGAACCAAAGTCAAGATGCTGTGGTCCCCTGTGAGCCCGCTCAGGAGACTATATTACTATATTTCCAATGGCACCCCAAATTTTCTGCCTCCTGAGCGATTCATACATGTCTTTTCTTTCTCACCAGGTTATAAATGTATAAAAGCAGTGCTCTGGTAAGAGAACCAGGATTCCAGATACGGCACCTGGGAACAAGGAAAGATTTTAAGACACTATTCAAGGAAGTGGACTTGGTCTATAAAACCAAGCTAAAATTTTGATACAGCTTTCAGACTATTAATGCCATATGATTGCTGAAAATCATACTTTGAAGCCAGAAGAAGTCCAGACACTTGGATTTGTGTCCCAGCTTCATTTACATTTAAGTATGTAGCTAAGAACATCTAACCATCTTGGCTTTTGTTGCTTCATGTGTTAGCATCCCACCTTACCTCCCAACATCCTGACTCTCGACATTCTCAATGGTGTTTATCTTCACCTGAAATCCTGTATTTTTTTTAAACATTTTATTTATTCATTTGTCAGAGATCACAAGTAGGCAGAGAGGCAGGCAGAGAGAGAGGAGGAAACAGGCTCCCTGCTGAGCAGAGAGCCCGACACGGGGCTCGATCCCAGGATCCTGAGATCATGACACGAGCCGAAGGCAGAGGCTTTAACCCACTGAGCCACCCAGGCACCCCTGAAATCCTGTATTTTTAATACTAACCTGTCACCTATTAGAAAATAAACTCTATTTTATATTATAACCAGTTATAAACTAGGATGTAAACAGCATGTGTGTGTATATATATATATGCATATATGTATATGTATATACATATATATAAAATGCATACATATATTGTATGTAGTATGTTACCTATATATATATATATATATATATATATATATATATTTCACTGCTGAATTCTCACTAGCTAGAGCTGTCTCTCATACACAGTAGAAATTCAACATAGCTTTGGTGAATGATTAAATGGACAAATGAGCCTTGGAACTCAAAGAACAGAGTTTCAAAACCTCTGCTCTATATGCACTAATCTTTTTCCCGGGATTGTTGGATCACCAGAGAGCAATATACCCTTTTATCTCAGCTCCCTGAAGAAATGACTTTACTGAAATATGATTAAATGTTATGCCCTCAGCTTTTAGAGAAATGTCTATTTGAACAGCGATTTTGCCTTTTGTTATTCCATGACCCCAATTTAAGAAACTTTACAATAAATTTGTCCTTGAATTCAGTGCCAAAACGTTTGTCTCTTCGATCTAAATTATGCTCTTCTGGTCAGAAAATGAGAACAGACAGGCCAAGCAATCTCCCTTTGTGCCTTAGCCTCCTTGACATTCAACTCCTTTCAGTGCTTTGTGGTACTGATTACATAAGCTCAGGCATCTTGTTATATACATTCCTCTGCTTATTTGCACTAGATTCTGTTATGGAATTGTGCCATTTCATATTGCAATTAATTTTATGATTCCCAAAGACACCTTGGAAGTACGCAAGTTATAAATCTCAGATTAGTAAAATAAACTACTTACTAATGTTGTTGTGTGTGTACGGCTTGCAATGAGACATGCAATCACTTTATTTTCAGTTAAAAAATGGCAAGGCAATTTCAGACACCATGATATCTTCTGCGAAAATTTTATAGCTTTGGCAATGTTCCTTTATGGTTAATGTGCACACAGTTATAAAATGCTGTGTATTATGCAGATACATTTTTTAAAAACACTCAGGCATTATTCAGAAGCATTACAAATTAACAAATGCATCATAGTTTTTCAATATTTATGAGAAGTTTAACTTATAAATACAAAAGAATCAAAGGAAATATGGGATGGTAAAAAATGCTAATTTGATTTCTTGAAGACACTGAGACTTGAATACTAACCATGATTTTTAGCAAGACACCGGCATATGGCCAATGATGAATTTGGTTTAACCTTCATTTTTTTAAGGGAAAAAAAGGAGGGAAAAGTAAAGAAACATAACATTTTTTTTGGACTATACACTGTATGTGGTCTTAGAAAGTATCTTGCTTATTCCACAGAGCGATTCTGCAAGGTAGTTATTATAAACCTGACTTCTAAAATGATGACCGTGAGGGTCAGCAAAAGAAGATTCGACAGCTCTTAAGAGGTTCCCCGAGATTCATACTCAAGCTTCCCTGGGCTCCAACATTCATATTCTTCTCCACTCGGCTGCCCTTAATGACCTCATCATCCTGTTTGCTGAGCTCTTAGGTTACATAGTGAAGTGGTAAACTGGACTGCTTCTCTCCCCTTCAAAAAAAGATGAAGATAAAATTCCTGTGCTCAAGAGGCATTTGTCACCTTCCCTTACAGAACAGGTTTGACAGGGATGGACAGTATTCTCTTCCATGGGCAGGGGAAAATTTCTGAAATAGGAGAATGAAGATAAGGGCAAATAAAACAGAGTTTGCTAATTACACCAGGCTAGTACAGGAATATTTGGTTTTCTCCTGAGTTTAACTGATCTGTTCATTCAGGTGTCTTGTGTTTTGTTTTTTTTTTTTTTACTTAAAAAATGATAAACTGACAAAATGGTAACATATACTAGTTCTCTAAAGCTAATGACATACTTTACAGAACTGAAGACAAAACTGAAGCCTTTCTAAGGACAGAAATAGGTAATGATTCTGAAAATATCCAAAGCTTTCTTGATTTTGGATCTCTTTGGAAATTAGATGAAAACTATGGACGTCTGCTCATATTATGCCCATATGCAGTTTTTACAAATGTTTCCATATAGTTTTAGAGACCATCTGTCTCTTACAATGATCTAAGGTCTCAGGTCAGGGTTACCAAAATAATGGCTGAGAGGTAAGTTACTGGTCCTCCCATGGAAAGTGTCCATATTCTTTCCTGGCAACATGAACCTTTTTGATATGTTTGCCTCATGAACTAAATTCTCTGTTTCTTTCTTTTTAGAATTCCTTCCCCCTTCCATAAAACCCTTTGGGTTTATTTTAAGATTTTTGATATGAGTTAACTTTACTTTTCAAAGACAAAGACCTCAATCCCAGATGCCAACTAATCCCCATTACTCCAAAAGGACACAAATTTTCATTTAGCATTCTGTATTTCTAAACTTCAGCTCAGGATCAGTGTTTCAGCCTTTTGTCCCACAGATGCTGTAACGCGAGACCCTTCCTTTACAGAGGTCTCACCTCTTCTCCAGACTTTCTCCACAGCCACCTCTGCTTATAGCCATCATCTGTATCTGGGCTTACAGACCACATGTTTGTGAAAATCCTTATCGGAGTGCAATTCTTGCCAACTGTATAACAAGTTGTTCCTAGAATATTCTAACTCTTCTCCTATACAACTGTTTCTCTTCCTTAACATTGGTATTCTTTTAATAGGTCCAACCGGGAGTAAAATAATAGACTGCCTGGGAAGACTGTGTGTGTGTGCCTTTGTGTGTGTGTGCATGTGATGTGCATGCTCTGCTATGGGTTAAACTGAATCATATGTCTTTTCTATTTTTTTAACACTTGGCACAGCGTTTTTTGTTTTTGTTTTAGTTTTTCAAAGATTCTTATATTTATTTGACAGACAGAGATCACAAATAGGCAGAGAGAGAGGAGGAAGCAGGCTCCCTGCTGAGCAGAGAGCCCGATGTGGGGCTCGATCCCAGGACCCTGAGATCATGACCCGAGCTAAAGGCAGAGGCTTTAACCCACTGAGCCACCCAGGCACCCCGAATCATATGTCTTTAAGAATTAAAATCTGAAAAGAAAAAGTATTATCTTGTCATTTTCCAGTTTAGTGTGTAATGTATCCTCTGCTACATTATGTTTAAGGAGCTGCCCCTCATGCATTGTTTAAACATTCTCTGCAACTTGTTGTCTTATTTCAAGCCCCCCCGCGGCAATTCTTGGACATACCTTCTGCTCTGCTGTCATGGTTAGACTCTGCAGTCGGCCGGTCATATTCCCTAAACTCTTCTCAAAAGCTGCTACGAGGTGAGCCTGGGAACAAAAATGGAAGGAACACGTTTTGAATGTCAGAACCTTATGTGGATGGATGAAAACCCTTGATTTTATAAAATGCTTAATTTCAGGTATTCTAACTCTTTAAATACCATGACCATCATGATTAGCTTTCAATGACGACTCTCCTTCAATGTAAATCTTTGTTTATGTCATTTCTAAACTTCAGTTTAAATTCAGCGCTTCCGTCTCTTGACATTTAATGTGAGTTCAACTTCTGAAAAGGGATGCTATTTTGCAAATAACAACACCTTCTGACTTGCATATCACAGAGGATTTGACACCCAAAATACTGAATAAAGTTCTGAGTTGCCAAGTTTTTAGACTTAAAGCTCAAGAGGAGGCCACTGTCAATGGACAAATGTTTCTCACTTTTATACCTGCATGATGACCTTTGGAGATATTGTTAGCTCCTTCATTGTAATGATCCTCTCCTTCAAGTGTTAGACATCTGCTGACAGCTAACACATGATCTTTCCTCTTTTTGTGTGTACAAAGAATGGAATCAGAAAGAGCTGTCTTCACTTTCCAAACTCCTTTCAATAATAGGGCTTTTATTTCTACTTTATTCCCTTCAACTTAGGAAGTGCGGGGAGGCCAGCTAGAGATGATATTCAGTCACATTTTATTTAAGTTTTCATGGCTTTTGGGTTTTATTTTAAATCTCAGGGAATTATGCATATTGAGGTATAAGACACTAACTCTTATGATTAAGAAGTATTTGACAATCTTACAGCTCTTGAATAGGCCAGATTCTGTTGGCTTCTGTTATCCAACAGCTTCACCCACAGAAAATTAAGCATGGAGAGATGCTTCAGTCTCTCACTGTTGCTGGAGGAGAGCTACAGGTGCCTTTTAAAAAATTTTTTATTTATAAATTTTTAATTAACATATAATGTATTATTTGCTTTGGGGTACAGGTCTGTGAATCATCAGTCTTATACATTTCACAGCACTCACCATAGCACAAACCCTCCCCAATGTCCATCACCCAACCACCCTCTCCCTACCCCTCCCACCTCCCAGCAGCCCTCAGTTTGTTTCCTGAGATTGAGAGTCTCTTATGGTTTGTCTCCCTCCCCGGTCCCATTCTGTCTTATCTTAGACTGATCGAATTTTATTATGCCCTTACAAAGATACAATGATAGAACAGTTTACACCTTACATCTGTAACAAACTATATGTGTCAGGGGTGGGGAAATTTGGCAATCCTTGGCAAAAGATTAATTTTTTAAGAGAAGGGAGCAAAAGGACTTATTAAAATACATCACCTTGTTACTCTAGTAGAGCTGAAAGGCTGAGGTAACTATTATCAGACAGATGCCAGGAGTCCCAAGAATTAGGGCACTAGAAATTTATTCCATTAGTTGTAACAGCTAGAAGTTTATTACACTACTGATAACAGTAAGAAGTTTATTCCATTATTGGTAACAGCTAGAATGTACAAGTCTCTTTCATTAGTATCACATATAAAGGCGTCTTTGTTCCTAGCTCTGAGCTTATCTTGTGCTCCCTTTCTTTTCCTGACACAACAATATAAAGATCATTTGTGAAGAATACTTCAATTAATCTTCAGTCCACCAGTACAAATCTTTATTCTTTTTCTACTCTCTCTTGCCTCCATCTCCCCGCCCCCCTGCCCCACCAACTCTCTCTCTCATATACACACACACATGCACACAATCTTGAGAATTATACTCCAAGGCTAGTTAGCAGATTTATTAGGATAAATAACATTCGTTTAAAAAAAAGAACAGTATCTCGTAGTTGAAAATGTTTCCAACAACAAGGAATATCCTTACATCAGACTTAATATATCAGAGATTAGCATAAGGTTACGTTCCATTTTCTCTCATACATAAACTTTTTTATTGTAAAAAAATTTTAAGTGAACAAAACCGTATTAAACCATATTAACCATATTAAAAGTGAACAAAATGAAAATGCACAGCTCACTGGTTTCTCAAGAAGTGAACATTCATACACTCACCAGCCATGTCAAGAAGATTGTAGAAGTTCTCCCTTACCTTTCCCCTATCTTTCCCTCTCCCTTCCCCAAAGATAACCACTATTATTGTAACATTTGTGATAATTATTTTCTTAGTTCTCTTTATAGTTATACTACTAAGCTTGCATCTCTAAACACTATGTTTTAGCTTGTCTATTTTTAAAACTATCAGAGTGGAATCATATGCCACAATTTTTTTGTGACTGTTTTCCTTTTCTTAACATTGTGTTTCTGAGATTCAAACATGTGGTATGTCACAGGAGTTAGATTTTTGCTGGAAGGCATTGCTTTATGTGATTTATAATATATTTGTCCATGATTGACCATTTGTGGTGATTCCCACTTAGGTTATTAACAATAATCCTGCTGTGACTATACAATGGGTTACTAAATCCTAAAATAAAATCTCTCACTTTCTTTTAGAATAGAGAAAATTCTGGCTGGAAACCACTGTTAATATGTACTAAAAGAAACGCAAGATTCTACTCAATATTGCAATTTTAATTCTCCCAAACAACTGTATAGCTTAATTATCAGATATATAAACTTGAATGTATAAACTCAGAAGGAAATTTTACTTTTACTTTCTATGCATATTTTCTCAGTTAAACAGGAGTTAAAATATGATAAAGAAAATAGGAATGTGAATATGCTGAATAAATATACTGCCTGTATTCCATAGCTATTAGTTAATACAAAACGTTCACTATGACAATGTCAGTTTTTAATTTTTGGAACATTGCTGTTCATTAGTTACTCATACAAAAATGTATAAGTGGTTACCAAAGAACATTTTAAGTCACATTATTCTCCATGAAAAATACGTTGTGAGTATATTAGTGAAATACTACTTTAAATTTATGTGGCCTTGGCTTAGGTTATCAGATTAACTTTGTTACTTTGAAGGTAATACAGGTTAAATTTCTCACCAATTGGATTAATGGAAAGGGAGTCCAAGAGACCAATAACAGAAACCATTCCTACCAGTGACGATCTTTGTCACCTCAGTGGAGGGAAAACGGAAAGTAAAACCAATTGAGTATAGGACAATAGATCTTACCTGAAAAACTTAATAAAATGATGACTTTTTTTTAAATTGTGGATTTTTAGGGGAGCTATTGATCATGGTTTACTTGCTTCTGACCTTTTCATTACCAGCTGCATAATTTTCAAGCCAGAGTAAAATCATATCAATATGATACAATTCCTGACTTGTGTTAGGTGAAGTTGTCAAGGGAATAAAATAGACACGGATGGATATTAGTTAAGGGAAGGTATTTCTAGTACATACTGTCCTTAGTTTTAGAATCCCATAATATAATCTGAATCTTTACATAAAGAGAATTATTGTGCTGCTAAACAATAAGATGGAAAATTACAAAAAGTGCCTGCATTGTACTCATTCACCCGGAATTTAGTGACACAGTCCATCAACCAAAAAAGATATACATAGATTTATATGGAGATGTATATAAATGTGACTTTACATTTGAAAATCAATAGATGAACTGAAAATGATTCTGAAATTATCATAAATAAGGTTTCACATTTCTTTTACACATTATAAAATTGTTCCTTCAGTGTTTGTCATTGTTAATACGTGCAAAATTGCTTTCTGTAAAAGGAGATGCAGAAAAGCAAGAGTAACTGCCAGAATACATAAAAATATTAAATAGAGCAAAAAATAGGACACAATCCTAAACAAAATAATACCCAGGAGATTTTTCGCTAAAAGACATATATGCTGAAAGGAAAAAAAAAAAAAGTACCGTTTGTTTTGTGACATATTCATTCAGTGGTATCTTTGAAAAATGGAAATAATAACTTCTTAGTATCCATTTCTAAATATGTAAGAGTTGAGGTTCATAAACAAAATATATTAGAACATAAACTAATGCTCCCCATCGGACTTGGCTGTAGGGAGGTGCAGGTGAGAGGCCAGAGGTCCCCTGGCTGACTGCATGATATGACCATAGGTTCACAGATGCTTGCTGGGGTACTCCTCTTTTCTTCCCGTTCATAGGTGGGGTACTGATTCAGGGAAGGTTGGACAGCCATGTCTGCCAACATGCCCTCTCTCCTTTCTAAAAACATCCTAGTAGAAAGGGCTTTACAGAGAGTCCTCCAGGGGCTTTCTGAAGCTCTAATCAGAGAAATTCAAAAGTGGATGGGAAGACGCAGTGCACATTCTACTGAATGAAGGTTTACTTTACCAGTCAAATGACGAGTGAGTTGGTAGGACACCTTTCTAATTTACCACTGCTCCTTTTTTTTTTTTTTTTTAAGATCTATTTATTTATTAGAGAGAGAGAGAAAAAAAGCAGGGGGAGAGGGAAAGAGAATCTCAAGCAGAATCCATTCTGAGGACAGAGCCCAACATGGGGCTTGATCTCACGACCCTGAGATCATGATCTGAGCCAAAACCAAGTGTCAGATGCTTAACCCACTGCCCTACCCAGGTGCACCTGCTGCTGCTCCTTTTAACAAAGTGGGGGATAAGCATTTTAGTAGAGAAGCAGGTAAGTTTCAAATTTAAAAATTAAAACATGGATTATTGTGTGGGCTCTTTATAAAAAGATTATTGCCTGGCCCAAACGCAGATCAACTGAGAGATCAACTAAAAAAAAAAACCCAAATCAAGGAAAACCATTTTAGTCCTGATAGAGTGATTAAGTATTGAGTAAAAAATGAATATCTAGATATTTAAATAATCATTAAATTAAAAAAGTAGCAATTAATAAAGATCATGTCTCAGGGCACCTGGGTGGCTCAGTCAGTTACGCGTCTGCCTTTGGCTCAGGTCATGATCCCAGGGTCCCGGGATGAAGCCTGGCTCAGCAGGTAATCTGCTTCTCCCTCTGCTTGCCACTTCCCTTGCTTGTGTTTGCTCGCTCTCTCTCTCAAATAATAAATAGAATCTTTTAAAAATCATGGCTCTTTTGCTACTTCACTTCTATAAATAATGCTCATCGTAGTGATCTTATTTAACCAGAAAGTAAAAGGTTTACTCTTTTACTCTTTTAGTCTAAATAAAGGTTTAGTCTAAATAAAGGTTTTACTCTTTTAGACTAAATAAACTAAAAAAATACAATGTTTATCTCTACTTCCAAATAGGATTAAAGGTTAAAAATAATTTTTGGCTTATATTAAAGAGTTCTGTACAGATAATTTCATTCAGTCTTACAATTAATTTAATTTCTGTACATGTATAATATATGCATATATTACACACATCAACAGATATTAGCAAATATGTGAATTTGTCACTTTGAATATCTGAACATATTCTCTGAATGAAATTTAAATGCAGTATTTTTTAGAAAAAATAAATTAACAAAAAAATTCTTTGATGATTCATATGCCCTGAGGTCTAAAGTGACATTGTAAACCAAACGGTAAAGTAAGTTCATGATGATTTACAGTGAATAGGTAACTTATGAGTAATTCGAATTTCTAAATGTATAAAGATTATATGTGTAAAAATACAAATTGACATAGACATACAAGACTGCTGAGTAGTAAACCATGATAGAAATTTATCATGGTTTGTTTAATCCAATGACATATGAAGGGATATTTTGGTTGTTTGCGAAGTTGTAAAAAATAAAGTTGCTATACGTAGTTTTTTTGTGCAGCTCTTAGGTGATTTCAGAATATTTATAAAATGTATTATGAAGTGGAAAAAAAAAAGGCATGCAAAATAGGATATAATTTAGGCTCCCATCCGTGTGCAAAAAGCACTACTACAGGTAACATAGATGTGGCGAGAGGAAGCTGGAGACATTTGGGCATTTTCTCTAAGACCAGCACTTTTTAAACAAAATCGTCTATTTGACACTACTTTCTCTAATTCTGTATTCATTCCTTTTTCCATTATTGTTCCTTGAGGAGACATCGTAGATGCTTTTTTCCTAATAGTCCCCTTCCTCCATGATGTTATAATACCATAGATATGTGGGATACCTGTTTATATATTCTACATGTAATTGCTTTATGGATAAAAGGTATAAGTTTTTTCACCAAAAAAAAAAACCCAAACAATTTTCACTCTCTGGTGGTCATACCAATGCTCTGCTGAGAATATCTGAGGTAAGTCATGAAAACACATCACTGAAAATCAGTGTGGTCTGTATGACCGGAGCAGAAGTGGTAGGTAGCCAATGACTGACACCTTTAAAATATTTTGCTCCCTTTTCAGACAATGGCACAGAGTCAAATTTCAGGACTGCTCCCTTGTGTTAAAATTTGGTTGCTCCTGTGTGTATGTTTGTGTGTGTGTATGTGCTCACGTACGTGCAAGCCTTTGCAAGTGTGTACTACATATCTGTATTCATGGCTATAAAAACAGATCAATGTTTAAAGGAAATACAAGAAACTAATAATCGAACATTACATGGCCATAAAAAAGGTTGAGATTGTGCCTTTTGAGACAACATAAATGGACCTTGAGTTATTATGCTAAGTGAAATGCAAATGAGAGAAAATAGGAAGCAAATGGCGTATGGTTCCACTCCTAAATGAAATCTGAAAAAAAAAAAAATGAACAAGCAAAAAGCAGAACCAGAACTATAAATACAGAGAACGAACTGGTGGGGGCCAGAAGGGAAGCAGGTGGACAAATAGGTGAAGGGGAGAGGGAGACACAGGCCTCAGGTTATGGAATGAGTAAATCATGGGAACAGAAAACAGAGCATAAGGAATACAGTTAATGATATTGTAATAGTGATGTAATGAAAAAGATGGTCACCAATTCTTGCAGTGAACATAGCATGATGTATAAATTTGTCAAATCACTAAGCTGCACACCTGAAACTAATGTCACATCATGTGTCAACTACTCCCCCACCCCAACCCAACAACTATATTTAGGAAGAGTATCTGAGGGAAAAACAAATATATATATTTTTATTATATACTTTTTTTAGCTTCAGTTTTCCTTTTTAATCCATATGCATGTAATGCTTTTTAAATGGCAACAGTTTAAAAAATACTGTAAAAGCCCCAATTCCATAATGTAGAGAGGATATTTATTATGCTAATATCTGCATATATAAATTCATGCGAGAGACATTTACACAATAAAGTAAAATCTTGATGAGTCGTTAAACACATCTGCAAATATCTTGGTTTTCCAAGGCATAGGGCCTGTCACTGAGCCTTCCTCATTGCAGATAAACCCAACCCAGTGTGTTTTTGGCATTTACACTGTCATATGTCCTCTTGGTAAAGATTCAGGAACCCAGACAGAGTATTTTATACTATTATTCATCCAGCCTATAGTATAAAATTTATAGCTGCTTCTGAACTATTTAAGACTTATTCCTAGATGTAAACTACAGCTTAAATAATTCCGTTCTCTTCCAGTATTGCCCAAAAATTCTCTAAAACTATGAGTTTTAACAATCCCCCGACAACATCTATAAAAATAAATACACACAATCCCAAATGAATCTGATTCTCCCAAAGTTGAGAAGATAAAACCCATTCAAATACACTGCTAAAATGAATCTATGGTGAGTGGAATGACTTACTTACATGCTGTGGAAGTTATATTACACAATACTTTTTATCCTTAAAATCCCTCTTAATCAAGTCCTGTCCCATGGGACTACACCTGCTCTCTCTTGCTATGTCATGCTTTATCCAGGACGTAGAAAAACCTCAATGGAGAGTAGGGATTGGTGAGGCAGATGAGGGTCCCAAAGCTACACCATCCAACTGAGCAGATTAATGTTGAATGGATGTGGCAGGACATATGGCAAAACAGCGGGAGCTTCCTTACTCTTCACTGCTGCTCCTGACACTACACTGCTTAGGACCAGGCAAAATGCCACACGTTCCCCTGTACTATTCTGCATCTGTTCTCAGGACTCCCTGGCACACTGAAAGATATCCAATAAATGTTAATATTATTGATGGTCTTTGTTGGCATCCTTTTCGCCATTCTCAATGGGTTAATCTGTTGTGAGAAGGCTGCCAAAATTTTTAAGAGAACTATCTCTCATTTACAGTATTGCTCAGATACCCAAATTTGGACCCAATTTTGGGGGGGGGTGGGATTTAATTGGATGCTTAACTAATTGCCTAGTAAATTGCACTGAAGAAGTCAGGGCACATAGAATTTTTTATCTTCCAAAGTTAATAGCTATCAACCCCAACCATATTATGGCTTGACAAAAAAAAAAATCTAAGGAGAGTAATAAAAATAAGACATAAGAAAAGAGATAATCCTTGAAACTGTTACTAATATTTCCAACTTTAGAAGAAATAAAAATTAACCATGTCAATTAGGGTTTACATTTCATTACTCAGTGTGCAGGAAAGTTTACCTTTATATGAGTGACTGAAGACTGTTTTTGGACATTTAAAGTTTGCAAACTTATCCCATTTACTACATATGAATCTGTTTTAATATATCAAAAAATGATCAAAAATGACTTACATTTGCTGAAAGTTGAGATGTGAGGGTAGCAACTTTTTCTTGTGATGCAACCAGCTCTCGCCGCAGTTTGTGGATTTGCTGAGTATAATTTAAAAAGATCAGTTCAATAAGCTAGATTTTTCCTTAAAGCTAAGAATTCAGTCCAAGAAAGCAAATACTGTACTTCGCTCATGCAACCTCTTAATTAGTGTATCAGCCCTAATTCCTGAAAAACCAAAGAAATGTGAACACTAGCTATATATATAGTAACAGTCAAATGCTATGTGTCAGGAGAAGTAAGGAGAGGTAAGTCAAGCTTAGGACTCAAATGTGCGAATTAAAGGATGCTTGCTTGTTCCATGGTCCTACTTGCCTGGCTCTAGAATCAGTTGACTTTCTCTTTTGATTCTTCTAGCTCTGGGAATTAGTGATAATAAAACTCAGGCAGTAAAATATTTTCTTTTTAAAAACTAAATATACATGCACACATTTCTTCTAGGTCTTCTTTTAGCAAAAAGTACTGAATATTCTAGCATGGTGTTTAGCATGGAGTTTTAGCAAAAAAAAAATCAGTTTTTTTGATGCGTGCTTATTTTAATTTTCTATAGTTTGGCAACTTCTCAGAAGCTGTAGACTATCCTGGAGTCACTGAAAGTTGGCTTATTTCCAGATATATTGAGTCCGTATTTGAAAATAATTTTATTAGGTAGAGTTTCAAAGACTAACACTCAGAGAAGCCTTTTCCAAATCTTTATTATAATTCCTGTTATTCATTGAGTTACTATTAATTCAGAGAAGAAATGCTTTATAGATTACCTATAGTTTAAAACTGAGGGGGAATTCAGTAATACTGTTCAAATAATTAGATAAACCAACAAAATAAATATGCTAGTTGCCTTCCTCTTTAGCTAAGTTCACAGTGGAATAAAATTGAACCAAATAAAGATAATATTTCATATCGCATTTAAATGGTTAATATAAGCACTTTCTGCAAATAAATCTGCATGCCTCCTGTTGCTGAGACATGTAAACACAGATTAGTAAGGGTAAAACATCGACTACCATCTGAGGCTAAGTCTATAAGTACACTTCTGTTCTCAAAGGGTCTTAGTTACTGAGATGCCAAACATTGCACTCTAATTCTTCTCATTTCTGCAAAAAGAAGTCTCTGTTGCCGTGGTTGGACTTTTGGGATACTGTCTCAGTTTGAAAGAGCATTCCTGACATAGTTCATTAACTGTCTCCCCCCCTCCCCCCACCTTTTGTGGAAAAGAAATGGTAGTCAACATTGAGGAACTCAAAGAAAGTTGTGGACTTTAAGCTGGAAGCAGAGACTGTGGACACTTACATAATTTCACCAAATGTGAATCCATTTTGTTCCTGTTTTTTTTTTTTTTTTTCAAAGAAGATACACTAGCCCCAAATAGGACTTGACTTGCATTTGAATGATGACCACATAGTCCCAGAAAACAGACCATCTATTTTATCTTAAACCAATACAAATCCAAATAGCCTTTCTCAAATTAATAGTATTTATTATAAAATCCTTTACAATGTAATCTAGGAAAACTTTTAATAATGTAAATTATTTTTAAAAAACCATGACCCATTAAGGGGAGGAATGATACAAGGCGAAGCCAGAGAAGTACTAATCAGGCAAATAGGCAACATTTGAATACCTCAGTAACCATATTATAACCAAATTAGAAGTGTTGTCCTGTCTGTGTAAATAAAATAATCTAGGGTTTTTTTCCTAAACATACTCACTTTTTTGTATAGCAATTATAAAGATCAAATTGCTATAATCAATACTATTTTGATATTTTTAAACACAGCACAAATTTTACATAAAGCAAAGTAAGGCAAGGAGTTCCTTTGCAAAGGCTACTGGCAAGACACTGATTTTCTCTGTGGTCTGATTGCCTCAGTGTAAGCCAATCAAATAGTCATTACCACACCTTGAATAAAGGCCTAATTAAAGTCCTGCTCTCCTTGGGTAGAAAAATTGTTTCGCAAAGGAAAATAAAAAGAATATTCTCTCCAGGTTGCAATCTGATTCGTACATGATTGCAACAAACTGTTTGTGAAATGTGTGTGATTAGTTCCATATACCACACTAGACATAAAGTTGGTGATTAGAGAAGCAAAGTTCTGGCATGAAACAGATGGGCTGGGATGCTGGTAGCTTCTATTGTGGAGGTCTGGTGCCTAAGATTCAACAGTTTCATTAATCCTATGCAGTTAGTCTAACAGGCGCTGGGGAAAGGAGACTACAATAAAATGTGCAAGACCACACATTTATTCATTCAGCAGACTCAATGAGTGCTTAGTACTACAGGCAATTTGTTAGTTGTTGATCTCAAACTCCATTCTAGAATGTGAGAGGAGAGCTTGCTTTTAAAAACTTCCTTTCATTTTCTTTATGAGGAAATACCAAAGACCATTTAACAACTAGAGCATTGCTTCCATCCGCAGCACGGGAGAGCTATGCTACTGTATCATAGAGCCCTCCAGTGGTGGAAACATTCATTTCATCACAAATGTAAACAAAGGGTCAAATACAAACATCCTACAAACTTTACCTCTGAATGAGCTTTTTCTTCAGCCTGTAAAAGACAAAAGGTAAAAAATTATCTATAAATAACCAATGTCATTTTGCCCCACAAGTATAAATGAATCATTCCATTGTATAATTAAGATAGTATGATCCAACATAAGACTAGTAAAATACATACAATAGTAAAATACATGTTATTTTATATTATTGTCAATGACTGATACTTATATTATATTTATATATTATAATTATGATGGTATTATTATATTATCATTATGATAGGAACCTTTAGGATTGCAAATTAATGCTTCCTTATATATAAATGATATATTGAAAAAGTAGGTCATTTGATTCATGGATATATAACATGCCTTAAAAGTGAAGTTGGAATTAAAGACAATGTTACTCTAAGATTCAGACTATCAGCAACAAAAACAAAAGTAGTTATAAAATTATACTCTAAAAAAGGAAACATTAGATTTTTTTCATACGTATAATAGAAAATGCACTCCATGATATTAGGGAGATCTTCAGCCAAGACTTGGGAGTCAGAATTTCATTCTGTGATTTACATATTATAAAAAATCGCCAAATAAAGCTGGAGGGAACATATTGACCTCTACTGATAACCACAAAAAATCAGTTCATTAGTTTCTATCTTCTTTCACTGTCCCTAATGATGATTCATTAAGTTTACTGAGCTACAAGTCAGCAAAACAGTAAAATGCCCAGTGTCAAGATGGTGATAAAAGTGGCTGGCAAACATCTTGGGTCATACACATATGGCAATGAGGACTGCTGGAGGAACTTGCAAGCTGTTTTGGACTCAGTTGCAGAAAATTCCTAGCTCTGTTTTTCTTCTTTGTGCTGGGCTGCAAAATGCCAGAAAATGAGTTATGTGCACCATTACATTTGGGAAGCTCCCTTACTCTGGAAAAAGCTGCAGAATGAATAATATTGCTGAACACTACATATCTGCCTGCTCCCTTGAGCCATTTCAAAGCAAAAAAAAAAAGCTCTTATTTCCTATCTCTCCTTTGGGGATATTTCCTGGTTAACATGATGCAGAAGTACCTGAACTACTTTTTATTCCCCCCCCCTTCTTTTTTCTACAGAAAACATAAAATAAAACAAAGGAAAATAAATAGAAAGATATTTTTATGCATAAGCATTTCTTGAGTGTTCTCTTTCCTATATTTTCTCTACTCTTAAAAATAATGTATAGTTAATAATATAGTATTTAAATAATAGAGTAGTTAAACAATAGAATCCTAATAGCCTTTATAAGGAAACTGTTTTAAAAATCAATGCTAGGGGCACCAGGGTGGCTCAGTGGGTTAAGCCTCTGCCTTCGGCTCAGGTCATGATCCCAGGGTCCTGGGATCGAGCCTGGCATCAGGCTCTCTGCACAGCAGGGAGCCTACTTCCCCCTCTCTCTCTGCCTGCCTCTCTGCCTACTTGTGATCTCTCTCTGTCAAGTAAATAAATAAAATATTTAAAATAAAATAAAAATCAATAAAAACCAATGCTAACATAAGACTTTAATATTTTACATCCCAACTTTAATTTTTAAGGGAAGATTTTATTTTTTTAATTCTAATAATTTTAAGGTTTTAGATACAGTTTGTTTCTAAATCAGACGTAGAGGACTCATTTTAAGATAGAAATTTCATCTTAAAGCAAAAGAAAGCTGGAAGTTGTTTGCCTTAAGACATATGGTATAATTAACTGTGACTATTTGTTTTCCCTAGAACTTCACATGCTTATTGCCACTATATTCTGCCCAAATCCTGCTCCAAGTCCTACTAGGATTATAAAAAACTGATAATAAATAATTTGTATGTTTAAAAAAAAGCGATGTATTCTACTCAACAAAAAAGTTAAAAAGATATCATATTTTCTCATTAAAATAGCCTCAAGTAAGTTATATATACTACCCATAAGCATAAACATTATATATTAATTCTATAGGTATTATATATAATAATGACTTCTCTTGTCACTGTGTTTTCAGAACTATCTTTTTCCTTAATCTTTGCCTCTATTCATACCCCGTGGCTATTAATAATAGGTAAGGTGTTATCATCAAGTTGAAGCAGTGTGGTGGAATATTAACATTATATTTCTTTCAGCAATTTAGACTTGGGATTAATGATGGTGGAATGTGATTACTTGCCATTTTTAAATGATGGTTTTGAACCAAGCCCAATGTCCTGAAGGATGGTAGACAGTATAAAACATTTTGCCTAAATAAAAATACATCAGATGATTCTTTATTCCATAAACCATTAATTGGCTTTATTCCATAAACCATTAATTCATTAACCCATTCAAAGTTACTAAAAATTTTCTTTCAGCATTAGCTGTGTATTAAGAAATATGTTAATGAACCAAATATAACCCCTGCTCTTATTACTATAAATTAGATTCCAAGTACAAAACAGATTCAATAAAGTTTTTAGTATATAATCAGTTAGAAAGAACCTATTTACTGCAAGGATCAAAGGGTCAGGAATATAAAGAATAAAAAAAGAGCTCTAGAATTAAAAAGAAAAATCACACAGCCTTCCTCAGCCTATTTTCCCCACTTTTCATAGAGATATGGATAATAAGGAGTAGGTCTTTCCTATGAGAAAAGCATAACTAAGAACCCAAACTGAGCAAGAAAAGAAGAGGCAGCAGAGGCAGGAACCAGCCTGAGAAGACAGGCCAACATCTAAAGGGGGTGATGCCAAGTGACGGTAAAACTGGAGGAATTTAACCTCAGTGTTGCTCCATATTCTGATTACATTAAAAGAATTTAGCAATTTGCATTTTTAGATAAAAGCTCTAGATTTCACAGTGTTGGCTTGGATTTAAACACAAGGTACACAAACTCTTAAGTTTGCCAAAGGTAACAACTTGGCAGATGAAATTCGGCCTGTGATTTCCAACCAATATGCAAATTCCTGCAATCAGAATTCTGTAAGGTGATATACTCAACTTTATAACAAGATACTCTGGAAAATTTACCGAACCGTTAATGACAGAAGCTTTAAAAGATCTATGGGGGAGAGTCCTTCCAATGAGATTTGTTAGATTGATGACTTTATAGGTAAATGTTCTTTGCAACAAGCCATCGTTACTAGTTTTATTATCGCTAAGTGAAATACATACAGCAAATATGTAATTCTATAAGCTATATACATGATGTTAGAGTAAACAAGGTTCATATTCATGGTTCATGAAAACAGTATTTTGCCTAATAAGAGCAGATAGAGCTTAATATTCTTTTTTTTTAAATTTAGAATGTTAAGTTCAGAATTTTTTTTTAAGATTTTATTTATTTATTTGTCAGTATGAGAGAGAGGGCACACAAGCAGGGGGAGGGGCAGGCAGAGGGAGAAGCAGGTTCCCCACTGAGCAAGGAGCCTGGTGGGCTTGATCCCAAGACTCTGGGATCATGACCTAAATCAAAGGTAGATGCTAGCCTACTGAGCCAGCCAGGCGTCCTAAGCCTAATATTCTTCTTTTAACAAAAAAAAAAAAAAAAAAAGGACTTTTTCTCCCCATAGACACTTAAATTATTTTATGAAGGAACGCCATGCACACTTGTGTTAGCTATACACTGTATAACTTCAAAAGATGCGATTCACACAGACTATGATATAAACAGTGCTCTTAGAACCACGTAGGACACCATAGTTTTTATAATTTATGGTATACAATATTTATTTCTTATAATTTTTTATAATTAATTTTAATTTATAATATTGATTTTTATAATTATGGTATACAATATTCCTGGTCTTCTCTAATAATTATGTGAGACCTACAGGATAGATGGGATAGATCTGGCGGTTGTTTTCCAATTTTATTTTATAGGTATAGTCCAGAGAAACTTAGCAGTCTGCTGATGTCACACAACAGCCGCTGATAGAGTTAGGCAAGAATGCAAATCAAATGAATCTTGGTCCACAGTCCTTAAAGGTGTGAAAAATAATTATAAAATTGCCTTTTGCCTTCATGGTTTAAAAAGCACTTTCACAGATATTTTCTCATTGCCAGTGGAATCTCAGTGCACGATAATAGGGGACAGAAGTCAAAATGACTCCTCATTATCTCTGATTTTTCTCTTTATCAGTCCTCCAAATACACATTTATTTGAATTGTTTAACTCTGGATTATTTATGAATTCAAGAATATAATTTCTATCATTTTCTTTTTTTTAAAGATTTTATTTATTTATTTGACAGAGATCACAAGTAGGCAGAGAGACAGGCAGAGAGAGAGAGGAGGAAGCAGGCTCCCCGCTGAGCAGAGAGCCTGATGCAGGGCTCCATCCCAGGACCGTGGGATCATGACCTGAACTGAAGGCAGAGGCTTTAACCCATTGAGCCACCCAGGCGCCCCTCTATCATTTTCTGTACAACTATTTGAATTCCTTAATATCCTAAAAATCACCTTCTTACGTGGCTTGATCACCTAATCCATTCTTTTCACACATAACACAAGAGTATTTTCATTTCCAAATTTTGGCATAAACGTATACATATATAGTCACTTTATTTTAATCTCTGTTCCCATTTTGTATCATACTGATACTACAATATTTCTCATTTATGCTTTCTGACTGACATCTGCTCTTATTTATTTATTTATTTGGGGGGGAGAAAATCTTTTTTTTTTCTTTTAAAGACTTTTATTTATTTGCCAGAGAGAGACACAGCAAGAGAGGGAACACAAACGGAGTGGGAGAGGGAGGAGTAGGCTTCCTACTGAGCAGAGAGCCGGATTTGGGGTCGATCCCAGGATGCCGGGGTTGTGAAGAAGGCAGACGCTTAATAACTGAGCCACCCAGGTGCCCCAAGGGAGAGAGACAATCTCAAGAGGGCTCCATTCCCAGCATGGAGCCCAATGCGGGGCTTGATCTCACAATCCTGATACCAGAGCCAAAACCAAGAGTCAGATGGTTTTTACAGTTTCTACAGTTTTTTAAATGTCCCTCCTCTGTTCCCTATAAACCTGCAATATCCAATATAATAGCTAATAGGCACATGTGCCTATTTAAAGTTAAATTAATGAAACTTAAAAATTCAGTTCCTTCGTCACACCAGACACACTGCAAATACTCAACAGCCACATGTGGCCAGAGGTTACTGTATTAGTGCATTGACAGAGCATTTTTATTATCACAAAATTTTCTAGTGGACTCTGGTTACATACTAATTGGCCATTTGTCTTCCCTTAACCCATGCTCCTTTTCTTCTTGAGTTTTTCTCAGGCTGAATGAAGGTAATTCCACATACTATTTTTGCACGTATTTAAAATATTTAATCAATCTGCATCTTTTTAAAAAAAATTATTTTTGAGAGGGAGAAAGAGCACGAATGGAGGGGAGAAGCAGAGGGAAAACAGACTCCTCACTGTGCTGGGAGCCCGACATGGAGCTTGATCCCAGGACTGTGAGATCATGACCTGAGCTGAAGGCCAAAGCTTCACCCTCTGAGCCACCCAGGTGCCCCTCATGCTGCATCTTTTGATGTTAAGCAGAGACTTCAACCACAATGGTTTAAGTCAGAGCACATCCCCCAACAAGCAGTGGCATTGGGCCAATTAGGAGGGACACTCAGTGTTAACACATTTCTTTTATCTGTTTTTTTTTCCAAAACATTTCACTTTTTCACTTCTTCTCCATTTGCCAAAGCAGCAAATTTAAATAATAGTGATTTTTTCATTTATAGAGTGTAATTGGCAAATTAAAAGGAGAAATGATGAGAAAAATATTGTCTTTCCCAACAGTAGTCTGATTTTGAGTAACTATCCAAAGCAGTAACTATGCAAGATGAGCTTCTAAAGGGAGGGCCCTAACATCGAAACCTAACGAAATGAGTAAAACAATTAGTATTGCCCGTCACGCTTAATTGGTCAGTGACAGCAAAGACTCAACTTTTTATGAATCTTTCAGTACTGGACTAAGGATTATTCACTGTGCTCAAGCCCCAGTGAAATTCAGTAAACTAAATAGATCTCACTCTTGGGATGCCTGGGTGGCTTAGTCAGTTAAGCATCTGCCTTCGGCTTAGACCATGATCCCAGGGTCCTGGGATCGAGTCCTTCTTCAGGCTCCTTGCTCAGTGGGGAACCTGCCTCTCCCTCTGCCCACTGCTCCCCCTGCTTGTGCTCTCTCTCTGACAAATAAATAAAATCTTTAAAATAAATAAATAGACATCACTCTTATAGAGAAAATACCATAGGACCATCACCAGTCATGGCTCAGAGATCTGAACAAGGAAAACTACTCAGTATCATAAATTTATGGTACAGCCCAGTACATGGGTTCAGGGATTCCCAGTCATACCCCAATAGGTTTTATGAGATTCAGTTTTTCATGCACTCACTGATTTTCCCAAGGACACAAAAGTCAAATGAAGGCATATCTAAGTGGGCCAAAGAGGGGCTGGCCCAGCGGCACCTGTCAGTGGATGGGGTATGAGGTTGCTCAGCACAGACCCTTAAATCACCGCGTAACTTCTATGTCAATATCAATCTACTGAATCATCTGTGTGCTTGGAGACAGTAGAAGATTTCTTGTCACAGTGGATACTTACTGTTGAGTAAAGAGAAGAAGTGCTGGAAACCAGTGATAATGAAGAACCGTGAACTGGAAAAAGCAAAAAAGAACAAGAGGTGATATAATGAAGTCAGCTCAGAACCAGCAGGTCTTTGCTGGAGAGTGGAGAATAGGGAGGCGGGGAAGTAAAATAATAACAGTTAGAACTAAGAATCGGAGGGCAATTCTGCTGTTATTTTTTCGAGATCAAAATGTTGAGGACATGGGAAGGTCCCACACCTGTCCCCCTAAAATACCTCCTTCATCACGTTAGAGAGGATTGGACAAAAACAAGCCCTTTGAGAAGACTGTGGGTTTATTTAAAGTTATAGTAAACTTCCACAGAATAAATAACCAGAAAATAGTGGAAATCTAAAATAAAGTTGCCAAAAACTTTAAAACTTAAAAAAAAAAGCTTTATGTGTTTTATTTATTTACTTATTTCATTGTTATACAACAGAGATCCATTTTCACTATTTTCACTGTATGCTTTCAGGGGAATAAGCATTTTATTGAACTTGCTATTTCAACATCTGTGATGAGTTGATTATACACTTTTAAATGGAAAATTATTGTTTCTTTTGTACTTCTAATCATAGAAAAAATGCTTATTTCAAGGTGGTGTCTCATTGAAATTAAGAATGGAAATTGCATACTGTCTTTTACTGAGATATTCCAAAATACCATCTTAAACAATTGATAGACTGTTTTGTATTTCTGCACATCTGATGTGTTAAACCCAAAGGGTGGTAAAATTGTGCTTAATTATATTTGTAGAAAAGTCCTTCCTCTTTTCACTGTGGGGTAAAGTTATTTCTGAATATTCATCCATTCAACAAACATTAGTTGGGCCCACCCAACATGACAGTCCCTTCCTAGTTTCTAAGACTATAAAAATGATGACACAATCCTAGGAGCTTAAAAAAAAAGTAGAAAGCTATACAACTAAGAAGATAATTACAATAGAGTAAAAAATATTCTCTAGTACTATAAGGGTATGTGGGAGATGCTCACAAGCTGGTCTGGAGGCAATTGGGAAAACTGCAGGATTGTGGCAGTGTGTCTCAAAAGAAAGGGATGAATTTGAGGGACACCAGGAAGAACCTCTTTAAAACTGACTTAATATAAACATGTGGTCAAAAGAGGAATGAAGGACAACTCCCAGATATCTTGCTCAAGCAACTACCACCACTCTGTGAGGTGGGCAAAATGTTAGTCATCTAAAGAACATAAAGAACATAAAACAAATACAATTCCACATTCTTTCAACCTCCAACAACACTAAGTATGCACCAGGATGCACTAAGATTTTTGGCACGGTGTGCCAATGTGCCAATGGTGGACAATGAATCGGGAGATCCCATTTCTGGTCTATTGCTGCTACTTGCTATTTATGGGTCTATGACCTCCTAGTGTGTGGCTGTTTCTTTATCTTCATGGTGATCATTGAGTAGAGAGGGCATCAGTAAAGCCCCTTCCATCTCACTAGTTCAATAATCCCTTGATTGTAGACCACAGTGTAAGAATTAAAATAGTTCAGTGTTCAGTGTTCAGTGTATGGGCATCAGAAAGCCATCTTGCCCACTCAGGCTGGTGTTCAGTAATTGAGATTATTTAAGCCTCGTACACAGAAGGCCAGACTTTCCCAAGCATATGAAGAGCATTCCATCTGTAAACGAGGCACTCTAGAAGAGCCATCAGTATGCATAGCAAATTATTTTTATGGTATTATAAGATGCCAGTCTGTGAGGAGAGTGATAGAACCATCTCAAAAAAGCAATGACTTTACATTTCCAATTAGTTCAATTTTGTCCATCTAATCTGCCACAATCAGTAGACTCTCAGGGTGTAATCTACTGTGACGATGAACTCAGTCGTTCAGTTAATATCCCAAAAGGTAGTGGCAATGATGGTCAACCGATTTAGTGTCAGCAGATTAAATGGTCAGTAGTGGCCTTAAAACATGAAATCAATGTTCATAGCTATCTAAACTTTTAATCAGAAGAGGCTTTAAGAAGTAGGAAGGAGAAAGAGAAAGGAATAGAACTACTCCCTCATTTCATTTTCATGACAAACCTGTGAGATTACAGATGCAGGAATTAGCACTGACTGATAAAGTTAAGAAATTGGCCGAAGTTCAGACCACAAATAAATGGATGACCAGAGGCTTAAAACTTGACATTTTTCAGGATCTGGAGTCCCTTCTTTTATACATAATCATTAAAGACTAGGATAGTTGGCTGATTTCATGTTTGATTTTGTTCTTTTTTAAAATTTAATTTTATTTTATTTAAATTCAATTAATGTATAATGTATTATTAGTTTCAGAAGTAGAGGTCAGTGATTCTTCAGTTGTATATAACACTCAGTGCTGATTACATGACGTGCCCTCCTTAATGCCCTCACCCAGTTACCCCATCCCCTTCAGCAGCTCTGTTTGTTTCCTATGGTTAAAAGTCTCTTATGGTTTTTCTCTCTCCCTCTGATTACGTCTTGTTTTATTTTCCCCGCCCTTCTCCTATGCTCCTCTGGTTTGTTTCTAAAGTTCCACATATGAGTGAGATCATATGATAATTATCTTCCTTTCATTGGCTTATTTTGCTTAGCTTAATACCCTCTAGTTTCATCCACATCCTTGCAAATGGCAAGCAATTGCACTCCTAGGTATTTACCCCAAAGATAAAAATGTCTGATTTTATTCTGATCAATTTAAACTTTTATGTTTACCTTTATTTTATTCTTAGCTGATACACTTTATAGTATGTGTGCCACAATTTTTCTTTATGGATACTTTAAAAAATCATTCATTAAATCGAAGAGGAAAATCTCTCAAATATTAATTATCAAATTTCACACCTGCAGTTACATAGTTTTTAAAACATTACATACATTTGAACATCAATTAAGTCTCCTGAGTTTTTTGAATAGAACTATTATAAAGTATTCACATAGAACCTTATTACATTGGATAAGAAACTGAAACTTAGAAGGCAAAAAGTAGACATGATATGAATTCTAATATGATATGATAACAAGAACCAACACCAGAGGGAGTTTCTGAGAATACAAACTGGCAATGTGCGGTAGTTTCATAAGGTAATTTTTCTGGTTTATGTATCTTTATGATTCTTTAACCAAGATGTCAAACAAAACACTGGCTCTGATATTGGACACACCAGAGCAAACAGTCTCTAAAATAATGAGGATTTCTGTATGAGAACACTGGATTTGTTCTGAACTGTTCTATAACCAAGTATTAACCTACACAATTTCTGGCATATTTCCAAATGCATAAAGAAACAGAAGGTAATGCAGACTAAAATCTCTTCAAGCTTCAGGGCTCCCTAAATGAGAGTTACACTTACTCATTTATTTACTCTTCAGGAATCCTTGTGATGGCGACTGATGTGACAGTCTTCATCTCTGAGTTAAATAAAGGAACTCCATCTTTATTTCCCCCACGCCTACCTTCTTCCATGCTGTCTCGGAATGAGCCTGAATGACTGATGGCACGTGGCCTTTCTTCCAGAGACGTGGCACTCCCACAAAGCTGGGAGTCATCGTAGAGATCGAAGGAAGAGTCTTGGGCTGGGATGCTATTTGAACGCATCATGCTGGGCCCAGGAAGGTTAAATTGAGACAGATTGGTTGGGCTCACTGAAAAACAAAGCACACATAGACTCATTATTCTGGGGCTTGGATGATAAAAACAGTCGGCTGCTGGAAAGTGAGAATGTGATCCCAATTCTAGGGAAACGTGAATTTAATGGGTGTCTCTGTTGACAGTCTGCCCCTGAAATGTTCAATAACAGTTTCAGGAGAGTCCCTCTTTTCTCTAACACTTTCAAGGCCAGCAGTATGTCAATTTCTAAAGCAATATTAAACAAAGCTGCCAAGCAACCTCTATTGTTCATGCTAGAAATACAACAGCATGGTATGTCCTGCTGGAGATTATGAAGAAAAGATTGCCTGCGTAGACTCTGCAGGTTTCTTTTCAAGAATACACCTCTTTAATGGAAAAAAACAAAATGGAAAAGAAAACACAAGAAACCTAAATGTCCCGCAAAGACCCTTTTGAAGCTTCCAGACAAAGACTTTCATCGTTCTGAGTTCTGAATTTATGTAATTCCATGGTCAGCACCATCATTATTATCAGTTAGTTATAAAAGAAGAATATGAAATTTTTCTTTAAATGAAATGTAATATATGTGGTTTACAGCTCATCATCAGGTTAATCACACTGAACTCTTCTACTGCATCTAAGACCAGAGTCCCAGAGGGAAGACTGTCCAATGTCACAAACCTGTTGTGTTTCCCAAGCAGTACCTCATGTTCATAATTCGAAACAAGAATTTATTTACTTAGGGTTCATTGCCAAAGAGTTCTAATAACACTCAGCTTTTTAGGCCAACTGATAGTTATGAATTTAAAGAAAGATGTGGTTGACTGAAAGTACACCTGCTTCAGAAGCAATACCATCTTAAAATGTGGAACAAAAGCAAAGCACAAAACTGAGAAAGATATTTATCACAAATGTTCATATTTAAGAAAAGTAAGTTGTTACAGAAATGTGAGGAGGCAGGCAGGAACCTCTCACGCCATCACAAAACCTGTGGGTACTTTCAAAACCGTAGAGAACACACGTCACTGGTTTAGAATGAGTGATTATCATTTCAAAGTTTGCTATTTTTTTCTTTGACACAGGAATTACATTTCTTTTTAATATAATGACTGGCTTTCAAAACAATGTAAAATAAGAGGCATATATACTTTGAGGCAAATGAAAGGGAATGTCTTCTATTTTCCAGACACTATGCTGGATGTTTTATAAGTTTTGATGAATTAATACACAGAACAACACTCTGATAGAGTGGTTGTGGATTGGGATGAAAAAAAGGACAAGAAAAAGGAATGAAATACAAGATTTAGAATTATATCTGTGTGTGCATATATGAAATACAATAAAAGATGAAAGAAATTGTGGATGTGTAAACTATGCAATCTGTTGGAAGGAAGAAAACCATGAAGGAAGAAAAGAAAAAAGAAAAGAAGGGAGGGTGAGGAAGAGAGAGAGGGAGAGTGAGGGGAGAGAGAGGAGAGATGGGAAAGAGGGAGTGAAGAGAGGAAGGGAGAGAGATGGGGAAAGGGTGGAGAGAGAGACAGAGAGAGTGAGAAGAGAGGGAAAGTGAGGAAAGAGAGAAAGAGAGACAGCGAGGGGAGAGAGTGGGAGGGAGGGAGAGAGACATCTTTCAGATACATTCTGTCAGCCAGCATTGACTAGTTCAATTTGATTGCTAACCAACTGCCAGAAGATACACTGAAGGACATTCTAGACTTGAATGTTTATGTTTAGAGCACCTGGATTAGAGTAAATCATCCTATTCTATGTCCACAGTTTGGACTGTCTCTTTGCTAAATGGATGGAGTA
Organism: Mellivora capensis; assembly: GCA_004024625.1. Lineage (NCBI taxonomy): Eukaryota > Metazoa > Chordata > Mammalia > Carnivora > Mustelidae > Mellivora > Mellivora capensis. The sequence continues at coordinate 14,312 of PISX010002594.1, read as the reverse complement.
TTCAACACATTTGTAAATGTATTATGTTAATATGTATCTAGAAGTTAGAAGGTCATTTCACTCACTATTTGGCTTTGCATAATGGTTGCAGAGCTATCCAAGTAAATTGTCCTTTTATAATTTCAAAATATGTGACTTAAATCATCCAAAAAATAATGAGGATTAGGATGAATTTTTTCTTTTTTTTTTTTTTTTTTAATTTGACAGAGAGAGATCACAAGTAGGCAGAGCAGCAGGTGGGGGTGGGGGAGCAGGCTCCCTGCTGAGCAGAGAGCCTGATGAGGGCTCCATCCCAGGACCCTGGGATCATGACCTGAGGCAAAGGCAGAGACTTATCCCACTGAGCCACCCAGGCGCCCCATTAGGGTGAATTTTAAAGTGAAGAGTTTACATTTACCAACAGTTTTGACAGCTTCTCCATTGAAACTACACCCATGCTATTTAAGAACGTTCAGTTATGTTAATGTCTATGACAGTTCTGCTTTTTGGGGTCTGTGGTTGAATAGAAAGATATATATGGCATGGCCCTAACTTCAACAATGGCTACTAGCAGAGGTGACTGAAAGGAGGAAAAATTAATATGTAAATAAACCAAGAAAAATTATACAACAGAGGACAAAAATAGGACGGACAAAGAATTTCTGCAATGGTACACAAATTAGCACAGGGATTCTATACTGGGTTTGCTTTCCATTTGCTTCAGGCAAATGTCTCAATCTCTACCCTTCAGTTTCATCATGAATTATAATTTTTTGAAATAGCAGAATAAATGACCTCCAGACTCATTCAAAGCTTAGAGACACAGCAAAATTTCTAAAAATGAGAGATATAGATATGACCATGTATTAGGGAAAAGGGGTCTGCTTTGTCTTAAATTATATTTCAGAGCAAAGACCCTGTTTTTATTAAATTAAATGTTGATTTGGGGGATTTGGGGAGAATGGACCTGATGGAAATATGGAGTGGGTTTTTAAATACCTCAAGGTCTCTCTTTGACTTTGCTACTATATCTAGACATGTTAGCTAGTGAGTTTATGATAATGTTTTAATGGATATGGAACCTTATTTTAACTTATTTTGTGGAATCTGGGATCATCACTAGAAACTAGGTAGCAACTCAAGAAAATTTTATTTGATTTTTTTAAAAGAGGATGTTCAAAAGTGTGATATATCTAGATTCAGTAGTTTCTGTCATGGGTGGGTTTAGAGAAGAAGCTAGAGATATCATAAGTATTTAACTAGTAGTTGAATAATTGAACCAGAGGTAGGTGACTCCCATATCTGAGATTCTATGCTTTCATGAATATAGAAGAAGAGGGTTAATTCTCAATAGCTTGAAAGGTGAATATGGAGAGAGGAGTCAGAGGGCACTCAAGGTGGGGGAACCCTTGGATGCAAAAGCATAGAAATTTCTCCATAAAGTTGTTTAAACAATACTCTGTATGCAAGAGGATCCAACAAATATATAGAACTCCTAGGTGAGAGGCTGACAGTAACACTTCTACGTACTAACCCTTACAGCAAGGAGAAAATGAAGCTGAAGAATTGTCACTCGTGGGAAGATGACAGTAAGTCTCAGCCAGTTATAAGATGCCTCACAAAGACTATGACCAACAGTAAACAAAATTTCAAACAAAGATGTATTTTGTTTACATAAGTTATATTCTGATTTGCTTTCTTGAGTAGAGTGGTTTCTATTTTTTTTAAATTTATTTATTTGTCAGAGAGAGAGGGAGAGAGAGAGCAAGCACAGGCAGACAGAGTGGCAGGCAGAGGCAGAGGGAGAAGCAGGCTCCCTGCCGAGCAAGGAGCCCGATGTGGGACTCGATCCCAGGACGCTGGAATCATGACCTGAGCCGAAGGCAGCCGCTTAACCAACTGAGCCACCCAGGCGTCCCTAGAATGGTTTCTATTACAGGGATCATACCTACACCAAGAACTACACACAAACCACAGCTTACTCATGTCACTCTACCAATAATGAGGTAACTGAAGTGATCTTAAATTTCTGTTCATTATATAGGACTTTTTACAGTAATATTTCTAAAAATTTTATGTATTAAAATATTTTAATAAGGAAAAAGGATAAAGAAAACACAGGTATTGTAATTACTACTAAGTAATCACTTGCTGATCATTCAGAAGAGATAATGATCAAATTGAAGACAAATGATGACCAAAGTGAACTGCAAGACAATGCTATCCATACTCATGAAAAAATTCCATGATATATTTTTTAAATTTAATAATAATCTTTAGTTATGATTACATTTTAATAGTACCCACTGTCTTACCTAGTAAATATAAACTCAGGTGGTCTGGAAATCAATAAAAACTGGGTTGTTGTTTTTTTTAAGATTTATTTGAGAGAGAGAGCTAGCACATGAGTGAGGGGAGGGGCACAGGGAGAGGGAGAGAGAATCCTAAGCAGAGTCTGTGCTGAGTGTGGAGCCCCATACAGGTCTTGATTTCATGACCCTGAGATCATGACCTGAGCTGAAACCAAGAGTCTGATGCCCAAATGAGCCACCCAGGTGCCCTGCAATAAAAAATAAATTTCATGTTTTTAAAATGGGTCATTTTTTCTTTAAAGTAAGACAGCATAGAGACCTCAGAACACCTGATTTTAAGCCATGTATGCTTATAAAATTTGGAGGGGCACATGAGAATGTGTTGACGTGTATGGGAAGGTCTTCCTTTCTAAGTCCCAATGGGTGAAAATGTTGATAATGATAGTAGAGGCAGTAAGACCAATTTGAATTGCAGTGCTATTTTCTGATAACATAAAGCATGACATGGTTTCTGATAAAAATGATGAGGTAGTAAGGTCTTTTAAATCTTATACTCTCTTGGTACACATAAATCAGTCTTGGTACACATAAATCAGTCCCCCATAATAAAACCTAGATATTTTGGATCCATTTCACAAATGAAGAGATTGACTTTGCCAAGGTCAGACATAGTAAGTGGTGAGCATTTTTTCCCAAATAATAATGGAACAGGTGGATTTAATCAAAACAATATAAATGAGAAAATAGTGGGGCTAAGAATTTAGTTAGTCAAATTAATGTCAGGTATTGAAAAGACTGACAGGAGACAGAGGGTATCTAGCAAACTCATCATTCCAAGTGGTTTGGTTTTGTTTCAGTAGTTGCATAAAATTAGAGTTAATTTCATATTCTTATGAGTCTATAAAAAAGATTTTCAATTTAGTTTTTGAAGTTAAAATTTTAAGCTTCTTGCTATGTTTTATAATTATAAGTAAAGGCTATACCTTCTGTTTTCATTATGAGGCAAATAAGTGTCTCCCTGTGAAGGTGTAGCAGCAAAAAGTTGGTATTTAATAGGAATTCATTAGCTCATATGGACCCATGACCAAAATAATTGTTTTCCATTGCCAAAGCTTTATTCTGTAAAGCAGGAAGAATTACAAGAGAAAAGAAAGAGCTGTGAGTGTCCTATAGGATTGAAAAAGTTGAAAAGCCCAAACTATTCAAGAATTTGGACAACTGGTAGGTACATTACTAGAAAAATGTTTGAAGCAAAATAATAATAATAATAATAATAATAATAATAATAATAATAAGACTACATTATATGTGATTTTATAGAATAGGAATCTAGTTTTAAAAGCACTGGATCTATTAAATTAGAACTGGCATGTTTAGACTTCTTTCATTACTTTGTCACTCTTCCCTATGTTTTCTGTGACATTTATACAAATGATTTTACACTTCATACAAATGATGCTAAGCACAAAGTAATGCAATGGCTAAATTTGTCACTTTTTTTCCTTGTACTTATCAAAAAATGTTCACAGGGAATATTCATATTCATTTTAATGAGAGTTTTGAAATGCTATTCATTTTGATTACCTGTAAAAAGGTGATCTTAGAGTCATGGAGTTACTTTTTCCTTCTTCTTAATTATTTATATTTTGTTTTTCTACAAAAGTATGATAAATTTTGTTAAGGATTTAAAAAAAAACATTTAAGCAAATGTTTTTTCTTAAATGTTTTTAAAAACAAGCAAATTTGCTTGTTTTTAAGCAAAAAACAAGGAGATGTTTTATTGTTTTTTAAGAGGACTCTGAGAAAAACCCCTAAGCTCGAAGTCAGGTGTTCTGGGATTACTGCCTCTGCCCCTTATGAATGGTGAGACCTTTTTGTGAGTGAAATGACCTCTCTGTGCCTCTGGATCCTAGACTGTAAAATCCCAGCAGTAGTACCAATGTCAAGTTGTTGCTCACTGTCACGAGCAATAAACTGCATAACCTTTGGAAAATGTTCTGTGACTAGCTAGCCATCAAACAAATAAAAGGTACTCTTAAGGTGTCTTTATCTTTTCCTTAAGTGAACATGTTTTATAACATGTTTTATGGAGAGATCGCAGTGCTCCTGTGAGGGCAGATGGTCAAAGGAACAAGATGAAATGGTGTTTAGAATATTTTACCCAAGTTGGAAAAGTGGTATTTTCCTGTGGCGGAAGATGACATGGCGGAAGGAGAGAGCAGAGGGGACTGGTTGCCAGCATCCTGCAGCCCTCCGGTGGAATGGGAGCGCAGCCACTCTTTGCCCTCTTCTTGGTTGGCCTGCCGAGATGATGGGGTGTATCTGCAAAACAGCACAGCTAAGACACTGAAGCATACCGACAGGGGCAAGGCAATACCAGGACAAGGAAACAATTGAGAGGAGCTTACTATTCAGACTGAACAACATTCTCAAACAGATTGAATCTAATTATAATTGCTTAGTTCTTCCAGATGATCTGACACCATCTGTGTGAATCTCACAGGGAAAAAAAAAATAAAGGATTTTGAAAGGAAAATTATGCTTCTGTGAGATATGTAGTTGAAAATCATAAGCAATGAGCAGACAGCCAAGTTAATTGAGAAGGACTCAAAAGCACAGTGCTTAGAAGGATGTGAAGAGGGTGAAAGCACAGACTAAATATGGTAGACAGTGCTAGGCCAGGAGCCAAGGGAACTGGAGTGATGGCCACAGAAAGGCATAGGAAATGGAACACAAATTGACAGATCTTTTTTGGAAAAAAAAAAAAGGGAAAACATTAAAAAATACCACATTTATTTGGTTAAAATGGCACTTGACATCATGTCTAGATTTTTTTTTAAAAAAAGGGAAAAAATGGGCTCACTTTAGTAGAAAATACATTTCTGAAACAAAATCTTGAAATGGAATAATTGCAAGCTGTTTCCTATTATTAAGGGACTGGTGAGAAAAAGGGTGACAGGAAAAGACCTATTTGGCCAGTGCTCATTTTCACCAGAGTAAGTAAATTCTTAACATCAAAGAACAGTTGACTCATTAAGTTCTTATGTATTATATCTCTATTAGTCATTCATTTTATATCCTCTCCTCAGATTAAATCATATAGTAAAGGAAGGCTTAAATTTTCATATAGTAAAGGAAGGATTAAATTTTCATTTTAGTTTTTATAATGAACTGAATGATGACTTTGAGATTATTATGTTATCCTAGACTAATTCGTTATCTAAATGGACACTAGCACTCCTGAAAAACTGAAATGAAAACTCTTGAGTTTTTACCAAAAGGATTCTTTAAAAATTCATACCTTAATTATAGTATTTGTCCTCTGATGATGAAAATATATTTTCTTTGATTCAAATTAGAGCATCCTTCAACCTTTCAACATTAACTGGCCACATCTATAGACTATATGGGTTGAGGTTTTGCAAGCATATGCATCCAAGATGCAAATGTTAGGGAAGCTAATTTTATTTTAATTTATAGAAGTGAGTTCTGAAATCTACCAAAAATTGCTGCTCCCCAAATAATGACATTAGAATGGATTTAATTTACTTAGTCTTGACCTCTACCGGTATCTCTAACCAGAGGCTTATCTCACCAACTCCTCAAGCCAGAGAAGACATTAGGATTAAAATTGATGCCATCCTCAATGGCAGATCACTACAAACAAAGAAAGAAAGAGGGAGAGAGACAGCACACAAAGTTTACGTAACAACAGACAAAAGGCAGCAATGGTGCTGAGAGAAATATCTACCTTAGTCCCTTTTTGGGTAGTGTATTTCTGTCAAGCTGCATGCTGTTAAAACAAAGAAAACCCCTAAGGACATAATGCAAACAAAACCTCCAAATTACACATCCAACAAAAACGGTTCTCTAAACTTCACAAAATAAAATTTTTGTCACACATATTTGATGCTTAACTTAATGTAAAAGGCCAACCAAAGGTGACCAGAGGTCTACTGTTGTAACATGTTCAGTGATAATTTAGTGACAGGGTTATGAGCGGGTAGACTAAGTCATTTGTTGAAATAATTCCCCTGTAGGTTCTGTTTACCTACCACTATGGTGGTTTTTGCTTCCGTGTGCAACTGACTAGACTTTCACTGTGATTTCAAATGCAGGAGAGTCATAGCTGGAAATCAGATAGATCTGCTCTTCCTAAGTTAAAATGACAACTTCTAATGGGCAGAGGAGATATAAAATACCTTAATACTTAATTTTTGTATTCATATTTTTTTAATAAAAATAAAGGCAGATCTATCCATTTGTATAGAAGAGAAGAAAAATATAATAAATATCTGCTTGAAATGTAATGTTTCTGGCACCATTTATTTAAATATTTAATAGAATTAAACTATGCCATCTTTTGGAAATTTGAAGTTAGGTATTTAAAAGGCTCTAAATTTTATCAGGCTCTATTTTAAAGAATTCTCAACTGGCCATAGAAAGGGATGAAAGGATGTGTCTGGAGAAAATGAGAAATGGCCTCTCTAAAAATAGAAGAGGTTGTCATCAGCTAAGTGGGACAAGTCTAGGGATTTCTGTTACAATTTCTGGCATGTGAATAACCAAAGAATAAAATTACTTTGAATTTGAGGAATTATAGCTCTCTTCCAGTAGGACCTCCAATGATCAAAATAAATACACAGGATATGCAAAATGGGGATGATATAACACAAATGCAAACACATCGATTTGAAAATTAATCACTCAAAATCAAAGCTAAAATGTTTTCTTCTATGTGTACTCCATGATTTAGCATTGCAGTAGAAAGCAACCAAAGACATTAAATGACTTTATTTATTGGGAATGTCCACATAAGGTAATTACCCTGTTATGTAGACACCAGTTCTAGTATACATTTTGACTACATAAGGTTTTTTCATGGTGTGCATAGCAAACAAAAAGGAATCAGATTGAACAAATATGAAAAACCTATAAATATGAACTATAGTCGAGCTAAAGCATTAATATGGTCATGAGCCATTTTAAAGGTTATCTTTTTTACACGTGCAGATTTATTAAAGCTTGACATTGCAAAGGAGATTGGAAATAGGCACTGTTTGCCAAAATTATCAATTGTCTAAAGTGCATGTATTTATATCACACAGAGAATTTAATGAAAGAAAAATTAAAAAAAACACATTTAAATTTGCCAATATGTTTTTTTAAAAAATTTAGAAATATCTGTTTGAATCTGGATACTAATCGTTTTATAATATAGACATTTCCCACACACCCTGAAAGATCACAAGCTCCTATGCCTGCAAGGACCCAGCAGGCCGCGGCAACAATGAGGGAGGGGGATTTTAGCCAACAGTCTGAGGAGGTAAGGCATAGTCTGTTCCAAGCCAACAGAAGCTCTGCAGGGCTACTTCAGCTGGTATTTCCAAACAAGCCAGCAATGTGTAAAGCTCATTACTACTTTAGATTATTTTTAAAGTTTGATTAGGTAAGAAAAAAAAAGTTTGGTTAGGTTACAAAAAGCAAAACAAACTAAACAAAATAACTGGGAACTGGTTATGGCTCAGGGGCCACCCATAATTTCGAGCAGCTGAAGGGAAAATTATTGAAGAATTTTTTGTGATTATTTATTATTTTATGACATTTTAATGAAAAAGGAATGTGAACCAAGTGAAAAGCTTTATGAAAAACCATTGATTCAATAATATTAAGATACGAATATATCAGTAAAATATTTTGAAGTTGTAGATAGGTAAGTCCTGAACTTTTACACATCTCTATCATATCACTCTAATTATTTTGTTTGCAATATTTACACATTAGCACACTTTCTGTCAGGTGTGGCTCTTTGGTTTCCTTAGCATTCCCAATGTTCTGCTGGCTGCTTAATTCTAATTAATTTTTTTTTAAAGATTTTATTTATTTATTTGAGAGAGAGGCAGTGAGAGAGCATGAGCGAGGAGAAGGTCAGAGGGAGAAGCAGACTCCCCATGGAGCTGGGAGCCCAATGAGGGACTCGATCCCGGGTCTCCGGGATCATGACCTGAGCCAAAGGCAGTCGTCCAACCAACTGAGCCACCCAGGCGTCCCAGCTTAATTCTAATTAAGACTGGATCTCTCACAGGATATTATTTTCTCTTCAATAGATCATAAACTTTCTTGAATGTACTTTTAAAAATTAGAATAAATTGCTATTACCTGCAATTTTGTTCCCAAGAAAAAGTACAACCTCTCATATCAAAAATTATTTCAAACCAGTAATTTCCTGGGAGGAATTAATTTTTATATCATATATTATACCTAGGAAAGTTATTTTATTTTTCACACTTTACTATTCATCAATACAGTGCACTAAGAATCAAGGGCAAAATATGAATTTATTTTAAATTAGCCTAAGATTTATTTTAGAAAAATTGTTTATCTGGTTATTTTTAGTACTGGAACACTCCCATTTGTAAAGCTGGTCTATTTCAAAAACTGATCAACAAGAAGATTTGCTTAAAGAAAATATGTGATTACATATTTGCCAGTGTATTTGTAAATGAAAATATATGTTGGCTTCTGCTAAAATACAGATAAAAGAAAAATATTAACATTACATTTGTATCTATAAAACTCAATTTATTTTCTGGTTTGATTTGAAGTTTACTTGGTTACAAACAGTTGTCTACTTTTCTGGTTTTTTGATTTCTGACAGGCAAGAATTCTACCACTGAACCACCAATGCCTGATTTTTTAATATCTGAAGGCCAGAGAAATAGGTTGACGGCTAACTGGTCAGCTTAATGTAGTCATATTGGTGATTTAAAAAATTAGTAATTTGGAAGGTGACTTGGGTTAATAAATAATGACCTATTTGCGTGTGCTTATGAAACTGTTACTGGGCTTCCTCGCATATCAGTATACAATCAAAGATGCATTCGTTAAAACTATAGGTTGTTAACAGATTTTCAATATAATTTGATTTACTTGTTACAAGTCTTAAAAATGATATACGAAAGTGCCCATTTACCTTAAAGTGTGGAAACTCAAATCCAAGATGCTGGAGAAAGCCTAATTTCTGAGCTAGAAACTTAAATGAAACAGTACTTGTTTTCATGTATATAGTTGATCTTTACATATGCTATCTATAACGACAAAACTAGAAAGGACACAGGTGCAAATGGCTACAGTTTAGTCTCTATCCCCCTGTGTTTGTCTTGTGTCTCTTGGCCCAGTTTTTTGTTGATGAAGAAAAACGTTTTTTTTATAATCAGCAGCCTACCATAGGAATTATCAAGCATAAATATTTAGAAAGAATTTAGAGAATATAAATAATTCTCTTAGCAGGGGGATGTCTCCTGGGCATGGCTGTCCGTGTCCATGAGGACACCAAGAGGTACAGTGGGAGGGAAGCCATGTTTTACATTTCAAAAAGGCAAGAGAAATGGAAGAACAGTGGGAAATTTTAGATTGAGGGACAACTAGTGCCATGTGGTAGGAGTCTAGGTAAGAGCTTTAGTCAATGTTTTAAAAAATGAATCTGGAATTAAGTCTGGAAGTCTGGAAAAGAGGTGATAGGTCATCCTCAGTAACAGACTGAACAAAAGCTTAGGGAACCATATTGGGCATTTCCAGTGGTTGGTAGTGCTTTCACAAAGAACACAACTAAGACGTGTGGCCAACAGCATTTTTAAAAGCTTTAGGTGTGTCAAGAAACAAATAACATAAAGTTTATCTGGGAAAAGAGGCAATTCAGGACATTTTCCAGGGGGAAGGAGTCAGCACCAAAATACATGAGAAAGAATTTTTGGGGTGAGAGAATCTAAAGACATTTTGGTTAACAGTGACACTTTCTGGTAAGCATGTTCAGTAAAGAATGCCTCTTTATGTTTCTCATTGTAAATTTAAAAAAAAAACTGCTTAAACCAATGGGAAACACTTTATAAAATGATTTTTTTTTCAAGGGGCCTATTAAAAATATTACTGGTGTTATTAATTTTCTCTAAGAATTCATATCTGACAATTGGCTTTTTTTCCAACTCAACTAGGATTCCCCAGTGATCTTTTTGCTCTTTTCCTATACAAGCACTAATAAAGCAAACTTAACATATTGCTCAGAGCATAATTGTAGAATCCATTTAAATACGGTCTTTAAAAATGCTCAAATTATCATAAGGAGCTACGTTGTCTTGGAGCTTAGGCCAAATCATTAACATGTCTTGAGAAGACATCATTTAATACATAAACATATATGCTTCAAATTTCATTCAAATTGCCTGTTTGGTACATATGTATGCATTCATATTAAGAAATTTAATTATACAATTACCCTATTCTTCCTTCATGGCTTTTTTTTTTTCTTCTACGAACTTGGTAGTAAGAGCAAACAAAAGGCCCAGCCTCCTTTATCTTCTATCCCTTTAATTTTATATTCCTTTGCAGAGTGGCATTCCCACTGACATCAAGGGAATTTGGTGGGGGAGGAGGATAGGCACAGCGTGGGAAGGAAGGAGGGGGAAGACTTCATCAATGCCTCTAGGAAAGCTCACCTTTCTGAGAGAGTAGATCTCACACTACCCGTTCTCATGAGCAGGCTCTGCACCTCGTGAGTGCCTGTGGTCAGTCCAGACAGGGAGCCATGATGGCTGAGGGGGAGGTCAATAGACTCAGAGCTCGTATGGAGGCTAGTCATGGACTGGTAACTTGGAGTGTCCTTGCTGCCAGCAGAGGAACTGCTCAGATTGGCAGCCCACACGAGACCACCTGAGGTGAAAGAGTGGACCGATGCTGGGCTGGAAGCCAACGAGTGACTTAAGCTTATAACATCTGTAGTTAAGTCTGAGGGTTTATTGAAGAGAGGGCTGCTGCTGCCACTTAGCCCACCAGCACTGCCCATGCTGCCCGTACCAGACGACGGTGACTCCAGACTGCCTTGCCGCACTAATGTGGTACTAGGACTGGGCATTACTGAGGAGGATTTCACACCCTCAGTATTAGGTGCAGAGGCAGATTTGCCACCTGCCTTGGCACCAAACAACCTAAAAGAAAAACAAATAACAACTTCAGTTGTTCCGAGACACTAATATCCACATTAAATATCTAGGGTTACAGTACACAGAGCCAAGTGTGCTTTGGCGTATGAGCTGCCAAGCACTTCCCGTCTCTATGTTAATGAACTTTATAAGCTCGAACTTCTTAATCTTGTGCCAAAAAATCTCTCATATCACCATAAGTGTAAGTTGGTACTGGGCTGCCACCCAGGGGGTGGGGAGGAAAGGGGCAAAATAAAGTATATCAAATGTGAAAATCCTTGGCTTTCACAGGTTAAGTGATCATGAGAATCTTTCGAGAAAATTAAAGAGTTTGAGCACACTTACTGTTACCTATTTACAGAACCATTATAATGAAACAACTTCTACGCATTCGGTATGTAACACTGAAATTTTTTTTCTTTTCTTTCTTTCTTTCTTTTTTTTTTTCATTGTAACAGTTTATTCAGAAACTAAAAGGAGTGCTTAAGGCAAGGTTTGGAGGTTATGTTACTTATCTGGTGGCCTGAGTGACGGCAGTCGGTTAGAAGTATGATTGGACACTGTTGGCAACATGTTGGTTTGTGTGTATTTTCCTCAAGAGAGACCAGAGGTTTTATGTCCGTTGCCAGGGCTATTCAAGTACATATTTATAATAGTGATTTGAAACATAGTTGGTACTAACTTAGATGTTGGAGTTCAGTTCAGAAAACATTTTAGTTTTGTAAATGAAGCAGATGATATAATCGAATTTATGTAAATATGGAAATAAAGTGATATGAAGTAATGGCGTAATGATTATTAACTAATTAAGTTGCAATGAAATCTGTATTTCCTATAGTGAAATATTTTATGACGAATATGAGAAATTGTTTCATAGGTAATGGGCCACTGGAGGGCACTATTGGCTTTTATTTAAGCAACAGAAATAATTACTCCCACTACGAGTCATTATTCTTTCCAATGAGAATCAACATTTCAAAAAGCCAGTTTTTCAGAATTAATATTTCTACTGAGGAATATAACATCTAGGCTTTCAAACAATCATGTATCTGAGATTGTTTGAAATGTAAATATTCCAAGATCCTTTATTTCTCAGTCATCAAGGTTCTTGGTTTATTCATTGTAATAAAAACAAACAGTTAAAATACTTAACATATAGTGGACTCTAAACCGTACTCTATCATTTCATAAACAAGAAAACAGAACCAGAGAGGTTTAACCATTTGTCCCAAGTCTTTAACGCTATGTATTTTCTTGCCACTTAAGATATATTAGTATTTAAAACAATCATAGTCCACACATTCGGTACTAAAGATAGTCCCTATACAGAAACCAAGTTATACTGCTTATCGGAGTCCTATCCAAGAAAGCTGATGAAGCTACAAATCCTCGCCCACCCTGGAGTTGTTACCCTATATGAAATATCCAGCTGTTTTCAAATTCTGTCCATGATATCATACCTTGATTTTCATTAATATGTTAAGATATGGTGCTACATCAATCTTCCCAATCTAATGTCTTACAAGGAAAACAGTTTCATCTACGTTCATGATCATTGACTCATTTAGAGCCAGCAAGATCATAAACACTGGAAACGAATACCAATAGTCATGAAGACCTATTTTATTTTATTTTTAATTGTGGAAAGGAGAGATGGAAATCTATGGAAATTTTACAAGCGATTATTTTATTACTACCCCTCGGTATTGCCATCTGTTTTTAAGTTTCTTATAAATCCTGTTTGTGTTGCTAATATTCGATGGATAGTGGGACTGAGAAGTTTGAACATTTTTCAAAATGAACACCACTTTTTCCCCTAGCTATTTACAAGATCAGCTCTTTAAAACTCATTGCACTCAGAAACTAAAAGAATCTAAGATATATGAACCTTAGAACATATATTTAGGATATATATATATATTTAGGATATACATGTATATCCTAAACATATGTGTGTAAACACACACACACACACACACACATTTAGGATATAGGATATAGGATTTAGGACACATGCGGATTATTTATATTTATTAAACAGTTCCCATGTATCCTACAGTATAGCATTTTCTATTTTTTCCCAGCGTCATTTTACACATTCTTACCTTCGAAATGTAGGTGAGGCAATGTCAGGATACTTGGATCCTGGCTGCCTGAGCCCTTGTGTCCCACAGGCACTGGCAGAGGTGGGGCTGGATTTGGGGGAACCTGACAAAGAAACACTCTCTGAATCTGAGACTGTTACTTTTTCCTTCTCCTTGTCTGTCTGGTTGACAGTGACGGGGCTCGAGCGCCCTGACCCAATTTTAGTGGGTTCTCTGAGTTTCGAGGTGGAGGCACCAGCCGACTTGCTGCTGACGTTGGAATCGATGCTGCTGGTGCTGGACCTGTGGCCGCCTCGGCCAGGGATGCCGCTGGTGCTAGATTTCGAAGGGCGAGGCAAACTGCGGTACTGGAGGGAGGTCTTAGAGCCCATGTGCAGCACACCATCATCCTGATTCTGGGAACCGTCCAGACTGGTTTTTCTCCCTGCATTTGACTTCCCACCAATGGCAGCAGATTTGGGAATTTTACCCAGGGTGGCCGACCCGCTTGTTATTGTTGCTCCACTGCTTGTGATCATAGTAGATGACCCTACTCCGCTTGGTTTCTTAAATCCAAAAGAGCTGGGAGCAGCTGATCTTCCAATGCCTGATGGGGGCTTTTTCCCCTCATCTCCGCTGCTTTTTCCTGCATCTGAAGGAGACCGCTGTAGAGAGGACCCTTTTAGGGGAGTTTTGCCTTTCTCTGAAGCTTTGGCATCATCGGTTTTCCCTAATTAACGAGAAACACACAAATATACATGCCTGTGCATTGTGATGAACACAGTAATCTTTCTGTGAACAACGTGTAAAAATGTGAATACATCTTAATTTACTTCAGTTCCTATCTATTTATTTAGATTTCAATAGGTACGAGCTTTAACATATCGATAGGATTGCCTACAAAGCTATACAAATACGGCTCTTATGTTTATAGCGGCAATGGCCACGGTCGCCAAACTGTG